>PVKM010001184.1:0-83338 GCA_004027735.1 Carollia perspicillata
AAAAAAAAAAAACATCAAAAAACACTCCTCTTTTTGGATTCAAACTGGCCGATCCGGTTTTTCTGGTCTTGCTGGCTGCAGAAGGCTGGAAGTGATTGGTGTGGTGACATTCACTCAGCCTGCCTTCTAAGCACTGTCCTAGCTGCTAGTCTGACTCCTTTCCCAATATCCTCCACGTGAAAGTCCTGATTCTCTTCTGATGGCTTCTCCTCGTGGCCACCTCCAGACACTGGGGTCCAGCAGAGCCCACTATCTTAGATTGGAGCCAAATGCCTCTCTTCCCAGGGAACCTGGGCCCAAAGTCTCTCCTTCCAGCGTGCCGCTGGGCTGGAGTCACTGCGCCTTCCCCCCACGCCTCACTGGGCTGGGAGTCAGTCTCCGGCATTGCAGCAGGTTCCCCAGTCCTTCTGTTTGATAAATTCTTCCTATTCAAGCCTGGCGTCCGTCTAACCCAACTCTGCAGCTGGCTACTCCGCCTCCTGCGATCCGCGCTCGACTCCTGGCCCGGAGTTCCCTAACCCTAATGCTAACGCTAGCTTTAACCTTACCCTATCCCACACACTACCGCAAGTCCTATCGCTAATCCTAACCTTAGCGATAACTCTAACCCTAACCGTGCCCCTAGACCTAAGCCAAATGTTTCCGCAAATCTAGCCCAATTCCGAACACTAAACCTAACGCTAATCCTAAACCTTACCTTAACCTTATCACTAACCCTAATGCTAACACTGCCCTAGTCCTAACCCTAACCCTAGAACTAGCCTTAAACCTAACTCTAAGCCTAAACCTAAACCTACTACTATCCCTAGCCCTAGCAGGAACCCTAAACTTAAGACTAGCCCTAAACAAACACTAACCCTAAATCTATCGCAAGCTCAAACCCTAGCAATATCCCTAGCACTAGCCCTAGCCCTAGTTGTAGCACTAACACTAACCCAAGTCCTAGCCCTAGGCTAACCCTAGCTTTAAACTTAGGGAAGTCATATCATTCATTAGCCCTAACTGTAAACCTTATACTAACTATAACTGTAACCCTAACTCTAACCTTAACCATTATGATAGCCAAAACCCTAACACGATCCTTAAAACTATCCCTAGAACTAACCATAAACCTAGAAGTAGCCCTACCTCTCCCTAACCCTAACCCTAAATCTAACACTAAAATTAAACCTATCTCTAGCCTTCACCCTAACCCTAAAATTAACCCTAGACATAATCCTAACACTAACCCCACCTGTGTCACTATTCCTATCGAAAACCCTAACCCTAAACCTCAGCCTATCCCTAGCACAACCCTAAACATAACCATAAAGGAAAAGTTGGACCTAGCCAGAACCCTAACCCTAATACTCACAGAAACCCTAAATCTAACCCTAATACTAATGCTCGCCCTAACCCTACACTACTTCTTCTCCTTGCCCAAGTCATGGCCCTAACACTAAAAATAATGTTAACCGCACCACTATTTTTATTAGAAACCCTAACGGTAAACCTAACCCTAAACATAACCCTAGATCTACCCCCAGCCCTAACCCTAACTCTAGTCATGACCTTAGGCCTAACATGAGCTTTAGCCTGAGCCCTAGCCATAAGACTACCCCAAACCCTAAACTTTGACCTAACCTTAAACATTCCCCTAACCTAACTGTAACCCCTCCCCTAGCCATAATCCTAACCCAATACGTACCTCTAGAACTAAAACTAAGCATTACCCTAGCCTTAGCCCTAAACATAACCCTAGTCCTACCTCTAGTTCTAGTCCTAATCCTAAACCTACCAGTAACACTAAACTTAGCCCTAACACTAACACTCACCCAAACGCTAATCATACCACTAAACCTAACCCTAAACCTATTTATTTTCTTAAACATAACTCTACCAACCCTACCGCTAAAACTATGCCAAAACCTAATCCTATCCATAGCACTAATCCTAGCTCTAACCCTAAACAGAAACCAACCCTACGTAACCCTAACCATAAACAAAACCCAACACCTAACACTACTCCTAGCCCTTATCATAGTCCTAGCCCTAGCCCAAACCATAATCTTAACTGTAACCATAACATTTTCACAAGTGGAAACCCTAAATCCTAACCCTAGCCTAATCCTAGCCATACACCTTACCCTAGCCCAAAATCAAGACCTACCCTAATCCTAACCCTTATTCTAACCCTAGTCCAAGCCCTAAACCTAACCTTAATATTCACACGAATCCTAAGCCTATCCCTAATGCTAACCATCACGCTAAATCTAGCCTAACCATCACCCTAGCCCTTGCCCTATCCCTAAACCTAGTCCTAACCCTAAGCCTGAACCTGAGCTTTCCCCTAGCCCTAGCCATAAACATAATCTAAACCTGACCCTACACTAATTCCATCCCTAGCCCAAACCCTAAAACTAACCCTACCCTAAAAGTAAAAAAAAAACCTAAGTCTAATCATAACCCTAGCACTAACCCTTGCCCTAACCTTAAACTTAACCCTAATTCTAGCACTATCCATAAGCCCAACCCTAACCATAAACCTGACCAAAATGTTAAGTGTAAACATAATCTAAACCCTAATCTTAGACCTATCCATAAACATAACCCTAACACTAGCTTTACCTGTATTTCCTACCACTAAACCTTACCTTAAACCCAAACATGGCCCTAAGTGTAACCGTAAACATTACCCAGACCCTATAGATAACCCTAGCCCTTGCTGTAGCCCTAGCCCTAAATCTTAACCTAACCATAACACTAACGGTAACACTGTCCTTATCAGAAAAACTAAACATAACCCTCAACCTGTCAGTAGCCCTAAACCTTGCCCTAGCTCTAATCCTATCCCTAAACTAAACATAAACCTAAACTTAACGCTAGTCCTAACACAAACACAAAACCTCCCAGTAACCCTAATCCTAACCCAAATATTTATGCTCACCCTAATTCTAACCTATCGCTCACCCTAGTGCTAGCCCTACTCCTAATTCCAGCAGAAATCCTAACACTAACAATAAGCATAACCCTAGCCCTAGCCCTAAACCTAAACCTAACAATAACACCAGCTGTAATCCTTACCGTAGCTCCAACAGTAGCACAAACACTAAACCGAAACCTAACCCGACCTCGAGCCATACCCATAAACCTGACCATAACATTAACACTAACCCTATCCCTAGTGCTAACCCCATCCTTTGCTGTAGACCTAGCTATACCCGAAGCCCTAATCCTAACATTAACCCTAACTCTAAACCTAACCCTAGCACTAACCGTAGTGCTGGATGTATTGTTAACCCTAAACGTAGCTCTAGCCCCAAAACCTAACCCTATCCACAACCCAAGCCCTACCACTAAATCTAACCCTAATTCTAGCCCTAAAACTAACCCTCACTGTGACCCTAGACCTCAGCCAAAACTTACCACAAATCTAGCCCTATCCAAAACCCTAAACCTAATGCTAAATCTAAACTTAACCCTTAACCTACCATTAAGCCTAATCCTAACCCTAGCTCTCGAACTAGCCTTAACCCTAACTCTATGCCTAACCCTAAACCTAAAACTATCCCTAGCCCTAGCACGAACCCTAAACTTAACAGTAGCCCTAAACCTAACCCTAACTCTAAACCTATCGCTGGAACTAATCTTAACTGTAGCCTTAGCACTACCCTTAGGAATAGCACTAACACTAAGAAAAGTCCTAGCCCTAGACGAACCCTACATCTAGTATTAAATGAGCCATATCTTTCATTAGCCCTATCTGTAAAACTTATACTAACATTAATCGTAACCTTAAACCTAACCGAAAACATTACGCTAGCCGAAACCCTAACACGATCCCTAAACCTGTCCCTAGAATTAATCGCAAACCTAGAAGTATTTCTACAACTACCCTAATCCTAACCCTAGCCGTAGCCCAAACCCCTACTCAAAACCTAACACTAACACTAAACCTAGCCCTGGCCCTAGACCTAACACAAAACCTAACCCTAACAATAAGCAAATTCCTATTTTCAGGCCTAACCCTAACCCTAAACCTAACCCTAGACTTAAGCCTAACCCTAAACTTAAACATAATATTATACCTATCAGAAACCCAGCCCTAAATCTAAGCCTATCCCTAGCACAACCCTAAACATAACAATAAACCTAAACTTGGTCCTAACCAAACCCTAACCCTAAAACTCAGAGTAACTTTAAACCTAACCTTAATGGTAATGAGCACCCTAACTCTACCGAAGCACTTCACGAAGTCCGATCTGTAGCTCTAACCTTAACACTAATGTTAAACGTAACACTATCCCTGTTGGAAACCCTAACCATAAACTTAGTCCTAAGCAGAAACTTAGACCTTCCCCTAGCCCTAACCCTAACTCTAGTTGTGTCCTTAGGTATAACACTAGCTCTAGTCTCAGCCTTAGCCATATGACTACCCCAGACCCTAAACTTTAACCTAACAATAAACATTCCCCTAACCTAACCCTAACACTTACCCTAGCCATAATCCTACTCCAATGCCTACCTCTAGAACTAGAACTAGAGGTATCCGTAGCCCAAGCCCTAAGCCTAACCCCAGCTGTAGACCTAAACCTAACCCTAGTCCTACCTCTAGTTCTAGTCCTAATCCTAAACCAACTAGTAACACTAACCTTAGCCCTAACATTAACCCTTGCCGAAACGCTAATCATAACACTAACCATAACCGTAACCCTATTTATTGTCTTAAACATAACCCTACCATAGTCCTACCACTAAAACTATTCCTAGGCCTAATCCTAGCCATAGCACTAATCCTAGCACTAACACTAAACCTAAACCCACCCTAGAACTAACCCTAACATAAACATAATCCAAAACCTAACGCTAGTCCTAGCCCTTAACGGAGCCCTACCCATAGGCCAAACCTGAACATTAACCATAATTATAACACTGTCACAAGAGGAAACACTAAAACCTAACCCTAGCCTAAACCTAGCTATACACCTTACCTTAGTCCAAAATCTACCCTACCCTAATCCTAACCCAAATTCTAGCCCTAAACCTAACCCTAACACTCACACTAAACCTAAGCCTATCCCTAATGCTAACCGTCACCCTAATTCTAGCCTAGCCATCACACTAGCCCTAGCTCTATCCCTTAAACTAGTCCTAACCCTAAACCTAACGCTAAGATTTACTCTAGCCCTAACACTAAACATAACCTTAAACGAACCCTAAACTAAATGTAGCCCTGGCCCAAACCCTAAAACTAACCCTAACCCTAAAACTAACACAAAACCTAGGTCTAATCATAACCCTATCACTAACTATTGCCTTAACCATAAACTTAACCTTAATTTTAGCCCTATTTGTAACCTTAATCCTAACACTACCCCTAACTCTAATGCTGACCGTCACCATAAACCTAACCCTAACACTAGCCATACACATAAACATTAACATAACCCTAACCCTATCTCTAATCCTTCCTCTAAACCTTACCCTAAACCCAACCTTAGCCCTAACTGTAACTGTAAACATTACCCAAAACCTAAAGCTAACCCTAGACCTTGCCTTGGCCATAGAACTTACCCTTAACCTAACCATAACACTAAATGTAACACTGCCTCAATCAGAAACCCTAAACTTAACCCTCAACCTAACCCTAAACCTACATCTTTCCATAGCTCTAACCCTATCACTAAACTAAAAATAACTGTAAACCTAACTGTAGTCCTATTCTTAACACCAAAACTAACAGTAACACTCACCCTTACCCTAATGCTAAGCCTCACCTTAACCCTACCCTATTCCTCACCCTAGTGGTAGCCCTATCCTAAGCCTAGCAGAAACCTTAACACTAATACTAAGTATAACCCTAGCACTAGCCCTAACCCTAAACCTAAATTTAGCACTAGCTCTAACCCTTACCATAGCCCCAACATTAGCCTGAACACTAAACTGAAACCTAACCCTAGACCAAGATATACCCATGAACCTAACCCTAACCTTAACCCTAACCCTACCCCTAGTATAAACCCAATCCCTAGCTGTAGACCTAGCTATAACACTAGTCCCAAACCTAACACTAACCCTAACTCTAAACCTAAACCTAGACTTAACCCTAGGGTGGACCTACTGTTAACCCTAAATGTAACCCTAGCCCTAAACCTACCACTATCCATATCCCATGCCCTACCACCACATCTAACTCATACCTGAGCCATAATTCTAACCCTAACCTTGACTGTAGACATAAGCAAAAACTTACTGCAATTGAGTCCTATCCTGAACCCTAAACCTAATGCTAATCCTAAACCTAACCCTAACCCTACCACTAACCCAATCCTAAACCTAGGCCTGGCCCTAACACTAGCCCTTGAACTCGCCTTAACCCTAACTCTAAGCCTACCCTAATTCTAACCCTCAATCTAACCCCAGACTTAAACCTTGCCCTAGCTCTAACCGTATCCCTAAACTAAACATAGCCCTAAAGCTAACCCTAGTCCTAACCCTAAAACAAAACCTCACAGTAACCCTCACCCTAACCCCACCATATCATTCAGCCAACCACTAGCACTATCCCAAATCCTAGCAGAAACCCAAACACTAACCCTAAGAATAACCCTAGCCCAAGCCATAATGCTAAACATAACCCTAATTCGAGCTCTAATACTTACACTAGCCCCAGCATTAACCAAAACAGTAAAACTAAACCTAACCTAGCCTGGGCCACACCCATAAACCTAACCCTAACCTCAACCCTAACCCTATCCATAGTGCAAAATGTAACATTAGTTGTAGACCTAAATATAGTCCTAACCCCAAATCTAACCCTAACTCTAAACCTAACACAGCTCTAAACTTAGCGGTGGACCTATTGTTAACAATAAATGTAGCCCCAGCCAAAACCGAACCCTATCTGTAACCAGTGCCTTACCCCTAAATCAAACCCAAAGCCAAGCCCTAACCCTAACCCTATCCGTGACTGTAGACCTAAGCTAAAACTTACCGCAAATCTAGCCCTATGCCGAACCCTAAACCTAGTGCTAATCCTACACTTAACCCTAACCCTAACCCTACCACTATCCCTAATCCTAACCTTAGCCCCAGTCCTAACCCTAGCCCTAGAATTAGCCTTAACCCTCATTTTAAGCCTAACCCTAAACCTAACACTATCCCTAGCCCTGGCACGAAACCTAATCTTAACACTAGCCCAAACCTAACCCTAACCCTAAACCTATTGCTATCCATACCCCTAGCCATAGCCCTAGCCCTAGCCGTAGCTGTAGCACTAACACTAACCCATGTCCTAACCCTAGGCTAAACCTAGCTCTAGCCTTAGGCGAGCCATATCATTCACTAGCCCTAACTATAAACCTTATGCTAACACTAACTGTAACCCTAACCCTAACTATAACCATTAGGCTAGCCAAAATCCTAACACAATCCCTAAATCTTTTCCTAGAACTAACCATAAACCTAGAAGTAGCCCTACACCAGCCCTAAACCTAACCCTAGCAGAAGCCCACACCCTAACACTAACACTAACACTAAAACTAGCCCTAGTCCTAACACATAACCTTACCCTAACCATAACCCAAATCCTATCCGTAGCCCTATACCTAACCCTAGTCATAAACCTAACCCTATCCTTAAACATATCGCTATCACTATTGGAAACCCTAACCCTAAACCAAAACCTATCCCTAGCACAACCTTAAAATAATTGTAAACCAAAACTTGGTCCTAGCCCAAACCCTAACTCTAAAACTCACAGTAAACCTAAACCTAACCCTAATGCTAACGCACGACCTAACCCTACCCTAGACCTTCTTATAGTCTGAGAAGTAGCCCTAATCCTAACACTAATGTTTACCGCACCACTATCCCTATTGGTATCCCTCACCATAAACATAATCCTAAGGATATCCCTAGATCTACCCCTAGCCCTAACCCTATCTCTAGTTTTGTCCATAGGCCTAAGACTAGCTCTAGCCTGAGCCTTAGCAATTAGGTACCATAAACCCTAAATGTTGACCTAACCATAACCATTCTCCTAACCTCATGGTAATCCTTACCTTTTGCATAATCCTAACCTAATTTCTACCTCTAGAACTAGAACTATCAATAACCATAGCCCTAGCCCTAAATTTAACAATAGCCTCAGCCCAAAACCTAACCCTATCCCTACCTCTAGTTCAACTCCTAATTCTACACCTAACATTAACACTTACCTAACATTAACACTGACACAAACTGTCATCCAAACGCTAATCATACCACTAAAACTAACTCTAACACTAACCCTATTTCTAGACTGAAACCTAACACTAAGCATAGCCCTACCGCTAAACCTATGCCTAACCCTAATAATAGCCATAGAACTAATTCTAGCTATAATCCTTAACCTAAACACACCCTAGACCTAACAATAAAAATAAACAACCCAAAATCTAATGGTACTCCTAGCCCTTACTGCAGCCCTACGCCCATCCCAAACCATAATCTTAAGCATAACCATAACACTATCACAAGCAGAAACCCTAAAACCTAACCTAATCTAGCCATACACCTTACCCTAGCCCAATATCTAGCCCTACGCTACACCTAATTCTAATCCTATTCCTAATCCTAGCCCTAAACCTAACCCTATCACTCACACTAATCTTAAGAATATCCCTAATGCCAACTGTCACCCTAACTCTAGTCTAGCCATCACCCTAGCCCTAGCTCTGTCCCTAAATTCAGTCCTAACCCTAAACATAACCCTTAGCTTTCTCCTAGCCCTATCCCTAAACATAACCTAGAACTAACCCTAAACTAATACTCCCACTAGTCCAAACCCTAAAACTAACACTCAACCTAGGTAAAATCATAGCCCTAGCAGTAACCCTTGCCCTAAGCCTAAACCTAACTCTAATTTCAGCCCTATCTGTAACCTTAACCCTAACCCAAACCCTAACCCTAATGCTAACCATTACCCTAAACACAACCCTAACCGTAGCCGCACCCCTTAACATAAACCTAACCCTAACCCTAATGCTAACCATACCCTAAACCCAATTCTAACCCTGGTCCTACCCTAAACATAACACTAACCCAAACTGTACCTGTAATCCTACCTCTAAAACTTACCCTAAATTCAACCCTAACACTAATTGTAACCTTAAACATAACCCAAAACCTAAAGCTACACCAAGCCCTTTTTGTAACCATAGACATAAAACTTAACCTAACCATAACACTAACTGCAACACTGTCTCTATTACAAACCCTAAACATAAACCTCAACCTATTCCTAGCCCTACATCTTGCTATAGCTTTACCCTATGTCTAATTAAACATAATCCTAAACCTAACCCTAGTCCTAACTCTAACACAAAAACTCCCAATAACACTAATGCTAACCCAAATGCTCACCCACACCCAAACCCTAAATTATCCCTCACACTAGCACTAGCCTTATCCTTAAACCCAGCAGAAACCCTAACACTAACACTAAGCATAAACATAGCCCTAGCCCTAACCCCAAACCTAATATTAACACTAGGTCTAATCCTTACACTAGCTGCAATATTAGAACAAACCCTAAAGTGAAACCATACCCATAAAACTAACCCTAACCTTAACCCTAACCCTATCAATACTGCAAACCATATCCCTAGCCGTAGACCTAGCTATAGCCCTAGACCTAACCAAACCGTAACACTAACACTTCACCCAACTTTAGCCCTAAACCTAGCGGCAGACCTAACGTTAAAAATAAATGTAGCCCTATTCAAAACTTAACCTTATCCTTAACCCGTGCCCTACCCCCAAATTTAACCCTAACCATAGCCCTTATCCTAACCCTAACTGTGCCCCTACACCTAAGCCAAAACTTTCCACAAATCTAGCCCTATCCCAAACTCTAAACCTAAAGACAATCCTAAACCTAACACTAACACTGCCACTAACCTTAATCTTAAACCTGCCCTTGTAGTAACCCTAGCCTAGCACTAGCCTTAACATTAACTCTAAGCCTAAACCTAAACCTAACAGTATCCCTAGCCCTAGCACGAACCCTAAAAATAAAACTAGCCCAAAACCTAACCCTAACCCTAAACCTATCAGTAGCCCTAACCCTAGCCCTAGCACTAGCCACAGCCTTAGCTGTAGCACTAACACTAACCCAGCCCTAGCCTTGGGTAACCCTAGCTTTAGTCTCAGGCGAGCCATAACATTCATTAGAACTAACTGTCAAACTTATACTAACACTAACTGTAACCTTAACCATAACCATAACCATTACACTAGCCACAACATTAACACGATCCCTAAAGATATTCCTAGAAGTACCCATCAACCTGGAAGTAGCCCTACACTTAGCCCTAACCCAAACACTAACCCTAGCCATAGCCCAAACCCTAACCCTAACTCTAACACTAAACCTAGCCCCAGCCCTAGCCCTAGCACAAAACTTAATCCTAACCCTAACCCAAATTCCATCCCTAGCCCTAACCCTACTTTAAACCTAACCCTAAACATAACCCTAACCCTAAAACTAAGCCTATCCTTAGCACAACCCTAAACAGACCCATAAACCAAACACTTGGTCGTAGCCAGAACCCTAACCCTACAACTCACACTAACCCTAAACCTAACCCTAATGCTAACGCGTGCCCGAACCCTACCCTAGCCTACCTCGTAGCCCAATTCGTAGCCCTAACTCTAATACTAATGTTAACCGCACCACTGTTTGTATTGGAAACCCTAACAATAAACCTAATCCTGAACATAACTCTAGACCTACCCTTAGCCCTAAACCTAACTCTAGTAGTGTCCTTAGGCCTAAAACTAGCTCTAGCCTGAGATCTAGCTATAAGACTACCCGGAAACCTAAACTTTCACCTAACCCTAACCATTCCCCTAAGCTAACCCTAAATATTACCCTAGTCATAATCCTAACCAAATGCCTGCTCTCAAACTAGAGGCAACCATAACCCTAGCCCAAGCCCTAAACCTAATTCTACCTATAGCCCTAAAGCTAATCATAGTACTATCTCTAGTTCTAGTCCTAATTCTAAACCTAACAATAACACTAACCATATCTCTGACACTAACTCTCGCCCAAACGGTATTCATATCACTAAACCTAAAACTAACCCTAACCCTATTTCTAGCCTAAAATATAACCCTAACCATAGCCCTACCGCTAAACATATACCTATCACTAATCCTACCCATAACCTAATCCTAGTTCTAATTCTAAAATTAAATCCCCCTAGACCTAACTTTAACCATAAACATAACCCAAATCCTAACGCTACTACTAGTCCTTATCATAGCTGTAGCCCTAGACCAAACCCTAATCTTAACCACAAGCATAAACCTATCACAAGCAGAAACCGTAAAACCTAACCCTAGCATAATCCTAGCCATACACCTTACCCTTGCCCAAAACCTAGAATTATCTTAATACTAACCTTAATCCTAACCCTAGTCCTACCCTAAACCTAACCCTAACACTCAAATTAATCCTAAGTGTATTCTTAATGCTAACCGTAACCTAACTCTAGCTTAGCCATTACTTTAGCCCCCAGTCTTTCCCTAAAACTACTCCTAACCCTAAACCTAACACTAAGCTTTACCCTACCCCTAGACCTAAACATTACCTAAAGCTAACCCTAAAGTAACTCTAGTCCGAGCCCAAAACCTGAAACTAACCCTAATCCTAAAACAAACCCAAAACCTTGGTCTAATCATAAACCTAGCCCTAACACTACCCCTAAACCCAAATTTAACCCTAATTTTAGCCATATCCCTTACCTCAACCTTAAACCTAACCCGAATCCTAATGCTAACCATAACTCTAATCACAACCCTTACCCTAGCCCTACACCTAAACATAATCCTAACCCTAATACTACCTTTAATCCTACCTCTAAACCTCACCCTAATCATACCCTAGACCTAACTGTAACCATGACCATTACTCAAAACCTGAAGCTAACACTAGCCCTTTCCATAGCTCTTGCCCTAACCCTTAACCTAACCATAACCCTAAATGTAACACTGTCCCTATCAAAAACTGTAAACCCATCCCTCAACCTAACCCTAGCAATACACCTTGTACTAGCTCTAACCGTATCCTTAAAAAAAACATAACACTGAACATTACCTTAGTCCTAACCCTAAATTAAAACATCACAGTAACCCTACCCCTAACCCTAAAGTGAACCCTCACCCTAACCTTACCCCATTCCTCACCCTAGCGCTAGCCCTATCCCTAGTCCCAGGAGAAACCCTAACACTAACACTAAGCATAACCCTATCCCTAGCTCTAACCCTATACCTAGCCTTAACACTAGCTCTAATCCTTACCCTAGCCACATTAGCCCAAATACTCAACCAAAATCTAAACCAATCCCGACCCATACGCATAATCCTACCCCTAACCTTAACCTTCACCCTATCCATAGTGGTAATCCTATCCCTAGCTGTAGACCTACCTATAGCCCTAGCTTTAACCCTAACCCTAACCCTAACTCTAAACCTAACCCTAACCCTAACGCCAGCGGTGCACCTATTGTTAACCCTAAAAGTAGCCCTAGCCCTAAACATAACCCTATTTGTAAGCTATGCCCTACCCCTAAATCTAAACCTTACCCTCGCCGTACCTGAACCCTAACCCTAACCCTAAAAGTGACCTTAGAACTAAGACAAACTTACCGAAAATCTAGCTGTACCCCAAACCCTAAACATAATGTTAATCCTAAACCTAACCCTAACCTTACCACTAATCTTAATCCTAACCCTAGCCCTAGTCCCACCCTTAGTCCTAGAACTAGGATTAACCCTAACTCTAAGAATAACCATAAATCTAACAATATTCCTATCTTTAGCACGAATACTAAACTTAAATCTAGCCCTAAACCTAACCCTAACCCGAACCTAATCGCTAGCACTAACACTAGATGTAGCCCTAGCCCCAGCTGGAGTATTAACACTAACCCAAGTCTGAGCCCTAGGCCAACCCTACCTCTAGCCTTAGGTGAGCTATATCATTCATTAGCCTTAAATGTAAAGCTTATACTAACTCTAACCATAACCTTAACACTAACCATAACCATTACGCTCACCAAAACCCTAACACGATGCCGAAAACTATCCCTAGACCTAATCATCAACCTAGACGTAGCCCTACCCATAGCCCTAACCCTAACTCGAGCTATAGCCCAAACCCTAATGCTTAGCCTAGCCCTAACACTAATACTAAACCTAGCCCTAACCCTAGCACAAACACAACACCTAACCCTAAACATAACCAAAATCCTATCCCTAGCCCTAACCCTAAGCCTAGCCCTAACCCTAACCCTAGACATACCCTAATCCTAAACTTAACCGAATCACTATCCCTATCAGAAACCCTAACCCTAAACCGAAGGCTATCCCTAGCACAACACTAAACATAACCATAAACCAAAACTTGTTCCTAGCCCGAATCTTAACCCTAAAACTCACAGTAACCTTAAACCTAACGCTAATGCTAACGCGCGCCCTAATCCTACCCTAGCCCTTCCCATATCTTGAGTCACAGCCCTACCCCTAACCCTAATATTAACAGCACCACGATCCCAATTGGAAACCCTAACAATAACCTAATCCTAAGCATAACCCAGGACTTACCCCTAGCCCTAATCCTAACTCTAGTCGTGTCCTTAGGCCCAACACTACCTCTAGCCTTAATCTTAGCCATAAGACTACCCCAAAACCTAAACTTTGACTTACCCCTAACCATTCCCCTAACCTAACCTAACCCTTACCCTAGCCATAATCGTAACCCAATGCCTACCTCTAGAACTACAACTAACCATAATCCTACAACTAGGCCTAAACCTAACCTACCCTTAGCCCTAAACCTAACCCTAGTACTACCTCTAGTTCTAGTCCTTATCCTAAACCTAACAATAACGCTAAACTTAACCCTAACACTAACCGTTGCCCAAACGCTAATCATACCACTAAACTTAACCCTAACACTAACCCTATTTCTAGCTTCAAACCTAACCCTAATCTTAATCCTACCACTAAACCTATGCCTAACCCTAGTCCTAGCCATAGCACTAATTCTAGCTCTAACCCTAAACCTATAGCACAATAGACTTAACACTAACCTTAAACTAACACAAAAGCTGATGCTACGCCTAGCCCATGCATTAGGCCTAGCCCTAGACCAAACACTAATCTTAACCATAACCACACATTATCACAAAAAGAAACCATAAAGCCTAACCCTAGCCTAATCCTAACCATTCACCTTACCCTAGACCAAAATCTAGCCCTACCCTAGTCCTAACCATAATCCAAATGCTACTCCTACCCCTAAACCTAACCCTAACACTCACAATAATCCTAAACCTATCTCTAATGCTAACCATCACCTAACTCTAACTTAGCCATGACCCTAGCCCTTGCTCCATCCCTAAACCTAGTCCTAACTCTAAACCTAACCCTAAGCTTTACCCTGGCCCTAGGTCTAAAGTTAGCCTAAACCTAACCCTAAAGTAATTCTAGCCCTAGACCAAACTCTAAAACTAACTCTAGCCCTAAAACTAACATGAAACATAGGTTTAATCATAACCCTAGCACTAACCCTTGCTCTAACCCTAAACGTAACCCTAATTTTAGCCGTATTTCTAACCTCAAAACTAACCCTAATGCTCAGTGTAACCCTGAACCGAACCTAACCCTCGCCCTATCAAACATAAACATAAACCTAACCCTACCTGTAATCCTGTCTTTAAACCTTACCCTAAACCCAACCCTAGCTCTAACAGTAACCATAACCATAACTCAAAACCTAAAGTTAAACTTAGCCCTTTCCATATCCCTAACCCTAAACCTTAGACTAATCATAACCATAACCATAACACTGTCAATATCAAAACCCTAAACCTAACCCTCAACCTGACCCTAGACCTACACATTGCCCTATCTCTATCCCTATCACTAAACTAAACATACCCTAAACCTACCCCTAGTCCTAACCCTACACAAAACCTAACAGTAACCCTAATGATAACCCTAATGTTAACCCTCACCCTAACCCTGCCCTATCCCTCACCCTAGCGCTAGCCCTATGCGTAATCCTAGCAGTAACCTTACCAATAACAGTAAGCATAACCCTAGACCTAGCGCTACACTAAAACCAAATTTAACACTAGCTCTAATCTTTACCCTAGCCCCAATATTAGGCCAAAACCTAAACAGAAACCTAACCCTAGCCCAATCGATACTCATAACCCTAACTCTAACCTTAACCCTAACCCTATCTCTAGTGCTAACCCTATCTCTAATGGTAGACCTAGGTATAGCCCTAGCCCTAATCCTAACCCTAAACCTTACTCTAAACCTAACCATAGCCCTAACACTAGCGGTGGATCTATCGGTAACCCTAAACATAGCCCTATCCCTAAACCTAACTCTATATATAACCCGTGCACTACTTCTAAAGGTAACCCTAACCCTAGCCCTAAACCTAACCCTAAGTGTGACCCTAGACCTAACCTAGAATTTTCCGCAAATCTATCCCTATCTTGAACCTTAACCCTAACGATAATCCTAAAACTAACCCTAACCCTACCACTAATCCTAATCCTAACCCTAGACCTAGTCCTAACCCTAGCCCTAGAACTAGCTGTAACACTAACCCTAAGCCTAGCCCTAAACCTAACAATATCCCTAGCCCTACCATAAACCCTAAAATTAAATCTAGACCTAAACCTAACCCTAACCTTAAACCTATCTCTAGCCCTAACCCTAGCAATAGCCCTAACCCTAGCCCTAGCCCTAGCTGTAGCACTAACACTAACCCAATTCCTAGCCCTAGGCTAACACTAGCTTTAGCCTTAGGCAAGCCATATCATTCATTAGACCTAACTGTAAACCTTATACTAACACTAACTGTAACCTTAAACCTAACCTTAAAGATTACGGGAGCCAAAACCCTAACTCAATTTCTAAACCTATCCCTAGAACTAACCATCAACCTAGAATTAGCCCTAGCCCTAGCACTACCCTTAACCCTAGCCGAGGCCAAACCCTAACCCTAACCCCAACTAACACTGAACCTAGCCCTAGCCCTTGCCCTAACAAAAACCCTAATCCATACAATAACCCGAATTCTATCCCCGGCCCTAACCCTAACACTAATGTTATCGAACTACTATGCCTATGGGAAACCCTATTAGTAAACCTAATCCTAAGGATATCCCTGGAGCTACCCATAGCCCTAACCGTAACTCTACTCATGTCCTTAGGCCAAACACTAGCTCCAGCCTGAACCATGGCCAAAGAATCCCCTGAACCGTAAAATCTGACCTAACACTAACCATTACCCTATCCTAACCCTAACTCTTCCCCTAGCCATAATCCTAACCCTATCGCCAACATTAGATCAAACACTAAACCGAAACCTAACCCTAGCCTGAGTCATATCCATAAACCTCATGCTAAACTTAATCTAACCCTATCCCTAGTGCTAACACTATCCCAGCTCTAGAACTAGCTATAGTCATAGTGCTAACCCTAAACATAACTATAAACCTAACTTTACTCCTAACCCTAGAGTTGGACCTATCATTAACCCTAAATGTAGCCCTAGCCTTAAATCTAACCCTATTTATAAACCGTGCCCTACCCCTAAATTTAACCCTAATCCTAGCTCTAGCCCTAACCCTAACCATGACCCTAGACCTAAGGCAAAACTTACCACAAATTTATACCTATCCCAAACCTTAAACTTAATACTAATCCAAAAGCTAATCCTAATCCTACCATGAAACCTAATTCTTACCATAGCCCTACTCCTAAACCTAGACCTAGAACTAGCCTTAACCCTAACTCTAAGCCTAACCATAAACCTAACACTATTCCTAGTGCTAGCATGAACCCTAAACTTAACACTAGCCGTAACCCTAACCCTAACCCTAAACTTATGGGTAGCCCTAATTCTAGCCATAGCCCTAACCATAGCCCTGGTTGTAGCACTAACACTAACCAAAGTCCTAGCCCTAGGAAAATGCTAGCTCTAGACTAAGGTGAGCCATATCACTCATTAGCCCTAACTGTAAACCTTATACAAACAGTAAGTGTAACTGTTGTCATAACTGTAAGCATTACGCTTGCCAAAACCCCAACACAATCCCTAAACCTATCCATAGAACTAAACAAAACCTGGAAGTAGCCCTACCCCTAGCCCAAACCCTAATCCAAAAACTAACACTAACACTAAACCTAGCCATAGCCCCAGCCCTAACATAAAACCTAACACTGATAATAACCTAAATTTTATCACTATCCCTAACGCTAACCCTAAAACTAACATGGAATCTAGGTCTAATAATAACCCTAGTACTAACCCTAGCCCTAACTTTAAATTTAACCCTAATCTTAGGCCTATCCGTAACCTCAACCCTAACCTTAACCCTAATCCCAACCCTAACCCTAACCCTACCCCTAAACATAACCCTAATCCTAACCCTACATCTAATCATACACCTAAAACTTACCCTAAACCCAACACTAGCTTAACTGTAACTGTAACAATAATTCAAAACCGAAAGCTAAACCTAGACCTTGCGATACCCCTATCCCAAACCCTTAACCGAACCATAACCCGAATCGTAACAGTGATCCTATCAGAAACTCTAAACCTGACCCTCAACCTAACCCTAGCCCTACACCTTGCCCTAGCTCTAACCCTATCCCTAAACAAAATATAACCCTAAACCTTACCCTAGTCCTACCCCTAACACAAAACTTCACAGTAACCCTAACCTTAACCCTAATGCTAAAATTCGCACTGACCCTACACTATCTCTCACACTAGTGCTATCCCTATTATTAATCCTAGCAGAAACCCTCACACTAACCCAGCGGTGGACCCATAGTTAACCCTAAGTGTAGCCTTGTTCCTAAACCTAACCCTGACCTCAACCCATGCCCTACCCTTAAATCTAACCCTAACCCTATCTCTAACCCTATCCCAAACTGTGACCTTAGACCTAAGCCAAAACTTAACGCAAATTTAGCCCTATCCCGAACCCTAAAACTAATGCTAATCCTAAACCTAACACTAATCCTACCACTAATCCTAATTGTAACCCTAGTCTTAGTCCTCACTTTAGCCCGAGAACTAGACTAAACCTTAACTCTAAGCCTAACCATAAAACTAACGCTATCCCTAGCCCTAGCACGATCCCTAAAGTAAACACTAGCCCTAAACCTAACACTCATCCTAAATGTATCACAAGCATTAACCCTAGCCATAGCCCTAGCTCTAGACCTGATAAAAATGTAACCCTAACCATAACATAAATACTATTCCTAGCCCTAACCCTAGTCCTAAAACTAACCCTACACATAACTCTAACCCTAACATTAACCGTATCACAAAACCCTAAACTTAGGCTATCCCTAGCAAAACTATAAATCTAACCATAAACGAAAACTTGGTCCAAGCTCAAAGCCTAACCATGAAACTCACAGTAACCCTAAAACTAACATTAATGCTAAAGAACACCCTAACACTACCCTAGCACTTCTTGTAGCAAGAGCTGTAGCCATAAACCTAACACTAATGTTAACCACATCACTATCACTATTGGAAAACCTAACCGTAAACCTAATCCTAAGTATACCCCTAGCCCTACCCCAAGCCCTAACGCTAACTCTGTTTATGTCCTTAGGCCTAACACTAGCTCTAGTCTGATCCATAGCCATAAGACTACCCGGAACCCTCAACTTTGACCTAACCATAACCATTCCCCTAACCTAACCCTAACTCTCACCCTAGTCATTAACCTAACCCAATGCCTACCTCTACCACTGGAACTAACCATAACACTCACCCTAGCCTTAAATTTAACCCTGGCCTTAGCCCTAAACCTAATCCTAATCCTACCTCTGGTTCTAATGCTAATCCTAAACTTACCACTAGCAGTAACCTAGCTTTAACACTAACCCTGGCCAAACACTAATACTACCACTAAAACTAACCCTAACCCTAACCCTATTGCTAGGCTGAAAACAAACCCCAACCATAGCCTTACTGCTAAACCTATGCTTCACCCTAATCCTAGCCATAACACTAATCCTTGCTCTAACCCTAAAACTAAACCCACCCTAGACATAAACATTACCATATCCATAATCCAAAACCTAACCCTACTCCTAGCCCTTACCGTAGCCCCACGCCTAAACCAAACCCTAATCTTAACCATAACTATAACACTATCACAAGGAGAAACCTTGAAACCTAACCCTAGCCTAAATCTAGCCATACACCTTACCCTAGCCCAAAACCTAGCCCTAACCTAATCCTAACCCTAACCCTAACCCTAGTCTTTGCCCTAAACCTAACCCTAACACTCACATCAATCCTATGCCTATCCCTAATGCTAACCATCACCCTAACATTAGCCTAGCCAATATGCTAGCCCTAGCTCTATCCTTAAACCTAGTCTTAAACCTAAATCTAATCCTAAACTTTACCCTAGTGCTAGTCGTAAACATAAACTAAACCTAACCCTAAAGTAATTCTAGTTCTAGCCTAAACCCAAAAACTAACCCTAACCCTAAAACTAGCAAGAAATATAGGTCTAATCATAATTCTAGCAATAACCTAGCCCTAACTTTAAAAGTAACCCAAATTATAGCCCTATCCGTGACCCTAACACTAACCCTAATGTTAACTGTGACCCTAACTCTAGCCCTACACCTATACATAACACTAACCCTAACCCTACCTCTAATCCTACCTCAAAATCTTAACTTAAAACCAACCCTAGCCCTAATTGTAACAGTAACCATAATCCATAACTTAAAGATAACCCTAGCCCTTCCTGTAGCCCTGGCTCTAACCCTTCACAAAACCATAACCATAACCACAACACTGTCTTTATCAGAAACCCTCAAGGTAACCCTCTACATAACCCTAATTCTACACATTGCCCTAGCTCTAACCCCAACCCTAAACTGAACATAATCCTAAACCTAACCCTAGTCTTAACGCTAACACAAAACCTCAAAGTAAATATCACTATAAGCCTAATGCTAACCCTCACCCTAAACCTGCCCTATCCCTCACCCTAGTGCTAGCCCTAACCCTAATCCTAGCAGAAACCCTACACTAACCCTAAGCATAACCTAGCCTTAGCCCTAAACCTAAACCGAAATCTAACACTAGCTCTACTCTTATTCTAGCCCCAACATCAGCGCAAACACCAAACCGAAACTAACCCTAGCCCGAGCCATACCCATAAACCTAACCCTACCTTAACAATAACCCTATCTCTAGCCATAGACCTAGCAATAGCCATAGGCCTAACCCTAATCCTAATGCTAATTCTAAACCTAACCCTAGCCCTAACCATAATTCTAAACGTAACCCTAGACTTAAGCCAAAATTTACCGCAAATCTAGCCCAATCATGAACCCTAAACCTAATGTGAATCCTAAACCTAACCCTGACTCTAGCACTAACACTAATCCTAACCCTCGACCTAGTCCTAACACAAGCCCTAGAAATAGCCTTAACTCTAACTCTGAGCCTAAACCTAAACCTAACACTATCCCTAGCCCTAGTATGAACACTAAGCTTAACACTAGCCCTAAACCTAACCATAACCCTAAACCGATCACTAGCCCACTAGCCATAGCCCTAGCCTTACCCCTACCTGTAGCACTAACCTAACCCAAGCCCAAGCCGTAGAAAAATCCTAGCTCTAGCCATATCATACATTAGTTCTAACTGTAAACCCTATACTAACACTAACCGTAACCATAACCCTAACCATAACCATTACGCTAGCCAAAAAACTAACATGATCCCAAACACCTATTCCTAGAATTAACCATAAACTTATAAGTAGCCCTAGCCCTAACCCTAACCCTAATACTGGCCATAGTCTAAACCCAAACCCTAACTTTAACACTAACGCTAAATCTAGACCTAGCCCTAACACAAAACCTAATCCTAACCCAAACCCTATCCCTAGTGCTAACCCTAATACTAAACCTAACCCTAACTTTAGCCCTATCCAAACCTCAATTTTAACCCTAAAACTAACCCTAAAGCTAACCATAACTGTAATCCCAACCCTAACCCTAGCCAACCACTAAACATAACCCTAACCATAACCCTACCTCTAAACCTACCTGTAAACCTTCCGGTAAAACCTAACCATAGAACTAACTGTAACCTTAACCATAACCCACAACCCAAAGCTAACCCTAGTTCTTGCCGTAACCCAGACCCTAAACATTGACCTAACCATAACCGTAAATGTAACCCTGTCCCTATCAGAAACCCAAAACCTAACCCTAAACTTACTACTTGCCCCACAACATGCCCTAGCTCTAACCTATCCCAAAACTAAACATAATCCTAAACCTAAGGCTCGACCTAAAGCTAATCTGAAACCTCACAGTAAACCTAACCCTAAACCTAAACATAACACTAGCTCTAATCCTTACCCTAGCCCCAATATTATCCCAAACCCTAAACCGAAACATAACCCTAGCCCAAGCCATACCCATAAACCATAACCTAACCTTAAACCTAACCCTATCCATAGTGCAAACCCTATCCCTAGCCTTAGACCTAGCTATATCCTAGCCCTAACCCTAACCCTAACCCTAACTCTAAACATAATCCTAGCCCTAAACCTAGTGGTGGACCTTTCACTAACGCTAAACATACCCCTAGACAAAATATAACCCTAACTGAAATTCGTGCCTTACCCTTAAATCTAAACCTAACCCTAGCCCTAACCCTCACCCTAACTCTAACCGTGACCCTAGACCTCAGCCAAAACTTACCGGAAATCTAGACATATCCCAAACACTAAACCTAATGCTAATTGTAAAACTAACACTAACTCTATCACTAACCCTAATGCTAACCCTAGCCCTAGTCCTAACCCTAACCAAGAACTAGCATTAACCCTAACTCTAAGCCTCACCCTAAAGTTAAGACTATCCCTAGACTGAGCACGAACATTAAACTTAACACGTGCCCTAACCCTAACCTGAAACCTATCACTAGCCCTAACCCTAGAAATAGCCCTAGCCCTAGCTGTACCCCGAACTGTAGCACTAGCCCTAACCCTAACCCTAACCTTAAAGCTAAACATAACCCTAGCCCTAAACCTAGTGGCGGATTTATCTTTAACACAAAACGTAGCCCTAGCCAAAACTTAGACCCTAATCATAACCCATGCCCTATGCCTAAATATAAACATAACCCTGGCCCTAACCCTAACCGTAACCGTGCCCATAGACCTAAGTCAAAACTTTCTTCAAATCTAGCCCTATCCTGAACACTAACCCAAGTAATAGCTGTAGGCTAACCCCAGCCTACATTAAGCCTATGCCTTAGGTGAGCAATATGATTCTTTAGCCCTAACTGTAAAACTTATACTAACACTAACCACAACCTTAAACCTCAACGTAACCATTACGCGAGCCAAAGCCCTAACACAATCCCTAAACCTACCCCTAGAACTAACCATAAAACTAGAATCAGCCCTAACCCTAGCCCTAAGCCTAACCCTAGCCATAGCCCAAATTCTAACCTTCACACTAACACTAACATTAACCTAACCCTAGCCCTAGACCTAACACAAAACCCAACACGAACCATAACCCAAATCCTATCTTTAGACATAACCCTAACCATAAACCTAACCCTAGACATAACCATAACTCTAACTTCAGCCATATCACTATCCCCATCGGGAACCCTAACCCTAAACCTAAGTCTATCCATAGCACAACCCTAAACCCAAGTATAACCCAAAACTTGGTCCTAGCCCGAACCCTAACCCTAAAGTTCACAGTAAACCTAAACTTAACCCTAATGCTAACGCGTGCCCTAACACTACCCTAGCTTTTCTGGTAGCCCAAGCTGTAGCCCTAATCTTAACATTAATGTAAACAATACTACTATCCGTATTGGAAACCCGAATGGTAAACCTAATCCTAAGCATAATCCTAGACCTACCCCTAGCCCTAACCTGAACTCTACTCGTGTCCTTATGCCTAACACTAGCTGTAGCCTGAGATGTAGCCATAAAACTACACTGAACCCTAAACTCTGGCCTAACCCTAACCATTCCCCTAACCTAACCCTAACGATTACCCTAGCCATTATCCCAACCCAATGTCTACCTAGAGAACTGGACCTAACCATAACCTTAGCCATAGACCTAAACCTAACCCTAGCCTTTGCCCTAAACCTAACCCTAATAATATCTCTAGTTCTAGTCCTAATCCTAAACCTAACACTAACACTAACCTTAGCCCTAACACTAACTCTCGCCCAAATGCTAATCATACCACTATACCTAAACCTGACCCTAACACTTTTTCTAGCCTGAAACCTAACCTTAACCATAAGCCCTACTGCTAAACCTATGCCTAACCCTAATCCTAGCCATAGCACCAATCGTAGCTCTAACCCTAAACCTAAACCCATCCTAACCTAAACTCAACCATAAATATAACAAAAAATGTAACAGTACCCCTAGTGCTTCCTGTAGCCCTAGCCCTAGCCCAAACCCTAATGTTAAACATAGCCATAACCATAACACTATCACCAGTGGAAACCATAAAGTCTAAACCTAGCATAATCTAGCCATCCCTTACCCTAGCCCCAAATCTAGCCCTACCCTAATCCTAACCCTAATCCTAAACCTAGCCCTAGCCTAAATCCTAACCCTAACACTGACACTAATCCTAAGCCTATCCCTAATGCTAACTGTCACCCTAACTCTAGCCTAGCCTTCACCCTAGACATAGCTCTATCCATAAACCTAGTCCTAACCCTAAACCTAACCCTAAGCTTTACCGTAGCCATAGCCCTAAAAATAACCTAAACCTAACCCTAAACTAATTCTAGCCCTAGCACGAACACTAAAACTAACCCTAACCCTAACCCTAACCCTAAAATTAACACTAAACCTAGGTCTTATAATAACCTAGCACTTACCCTTGCCCTAACCCTAAACTTAAACCTAATTTAAGCCCTATCCAAACCTTAACCTGAACCCTAACCCTAACCCTAATGCTAACTGTAACCCTAAACTCAACCCTAACCCTAGCCCTACCCTTAAACATAAGCCTAACCCTAACCCTACCTATAAACCTAACTCTAAATCGTCCCATAAACTTAACCCTAGCCCTAACTGCAACCATAACCATAACCCGAAACATAAAGCTAAACCTAGCCATAACGCTAGTCCTGAACATTAACTAACAATAACCCTAATCATAACACTGTCCCTATCAGAAACCCTAAACCTATTTCTCATCCTAATCCTAGACCTACACCTTGCCCTAACTCTAACCCTATCCAAAAACTAAATATAACCCTAAACCTAACCCAAGTCCTAACCCTAACACAAAACTTCACAGTAACCCTAACCCTAACCTTAATGCTAACCATCTCACTAACCCTACCCTATCTCTCACCCTAGCATAAGTCCTATTCCTAATCCTAGCAGAAACCCCAAGACTAACCCTAAGCACAACCATAGCCCTAGCCCTAACCCTAAACCTAACCCTAACACTAGCTCTAATCCTTACACTAGCCCCATCATTAGCCCAAATCCTAAAATGAAACCTAACCCTTGCCGGAACCATACCCATAAACCTAAACCTAACATTAACTCTAACCCTACCCATAGTTCAAGCCCTAACCCTAGCCTAGGGACCTAGCTATAGCCCTAGCCTAAACTCTAATCTAACCATAACTCTAAACCTAACCCTAGCCCTAAACCTAGCTGTGGACCTCTCGTTAACGCTAAATGTAGCCCTAGGCAAAACTTAACTCTATACATAACCAGTGCCCTACCACTAAATTTAACCCTATCCCTAGCCCTAGCCCTAACCCTAACCCTAACCGTGCCCCTAGACCTAAGCCAAAACTTTCTGCAAATACACCCCTATTCTGAACCCTAAACATAACTCTAATCCTAAACCTAACCCTAACCTTACCACTAACCCTAATCCTAACCTTGATCTAGTCCTAATCCTAGCCCTAGAACTAGCTTAACCCTAACTCTAAGCCTAACTCTAAACCTAACACTATACCTAGCCCTAGCACGAACCCTAAACTTAACACTAGCCTTAAACCTAACCCTAACCCTAAACCTATCATTAGCTCTAACCCTAGCCCTAGAACTAGCCATTGCCCTAGCCATAACACTAACACTAAACCAAGTCCTAGCCCAAGGCTAACCCTAACTTAAGTCTTAGGAGAGCCATATCATTCATTAGAACTGACTGTAAACCTCCTACTAACACTAATTGTAACTGTAAGCCTAGCCGAAAACATTACGCTAACCAAAACCCTAACACACTCCCTAAACCTATCCCTAAAACTAACCATCAAACTAGAAGTAGCCCTAGCCCCAGCCCTAACACTAACCCTAGCCATAGCCCAAACCCTAACGCTAACCCTAACACGAACACTAAGCCTAGCCCTAGCCTGAGCCCTAACACAAAATCTAACCCTAACAATAACCCTAATCCTATCCTTAGCCCTAACCCTAACCTTAAACCTAGCCCTATACATAACCCTAAACTTAACCGTATCACTATATCTATCGGAAAACCTAACCCTAAACCTAAGCCTATCCCTAGCACAACCCTAAACCTACCGATGAACCAAAACTTGGGCGTAGCCTGAAACCTAACCCTAAAACTTACAGTAACCCTAAAGTTAACCCTAATGCTTATGCGCACCATAACCCTACCTTAGCCTTGGTTGTAGCCGGAGTCATATCTCTATCCCTAACACTAATGATAACCACACCACTATTTTTATTGGAAACCCTAACCATAAACCTAATCCTTAACATAACCCTAGACCTACCCCAAGCCCTAACCCTAACTCTAGTCATGTCCTTAGGCCTAACACTAGCTCTAGCCTGAGCTCGAGCTATAAGGTTACCCCGAACCTTAAACTTTAATCTAACCCTAACCATTCTTCTAACCTAAACCTGACCCTTACCCTAGCCATAATCCTAACCAAATGCCTACCTCTAGAAATAGAACTAACCATAACCCTAGCCATAGCCCTAAACCAAACCCTAGCCTTAGTCCTAAACCTAACCCTAGTACTACCTCTAGTTTTAGTCCTAATCACAAACCTAAAACTAACACTTACCATAGCCCTAACACTAACCCTCGACCAAATGCTAATCATAACACTAAACCTAACCATAACACTATTTCAACCCTGAAACGTAACCGTAAGCTTAGCCCTACCGCTAAATGTATGCCTAACCCTAATCCTAGCCATACCACTAATCCTAGCTCTAACCCTAAACCTAAATCCACCCTAGACCTAACCTTAACGATAAACATAACCCAAAATGTAATGGTACTCCTAAGGGTTACTGTAGCCCTAGCCCTACCCCAAATCCTAATATTAACCACAACCATAACACCATCACAAGTGGAAACCCTAATACCTAACCCTAGCCTAATCTAGCCATACACCATACAATAGCCCAAAAATTAGCACTACCCTAATCCTAAACCTAATCTTAAACCTTATCCTAAACCTAGTACTCGCCCTAGACCTAACCCTAGCCCTCACACTAATCATAAGCCTATCCCTAATGCTAACTGTCACCCTAACTCTAGCCTAGCTATCACCCTAGACCTGGCTCTATCCCTAAACCTAGTCTTAACCATAAACCTAAACCTAAGCTTTACCATAGCCCTAGCCCTAAACATGACCTAAACCTAACCCTAAACTAATTCTAGCCCTAGCCCAAACACTAAAACTAACATGAAACCTATGTCTAATGTTAACCCTAGCACTAACCCCTGCCCTATATCTGAACTTAACCCTAATTTTAGCCCTATCTAAACCTTAACCTTAACCCTAATTCTAATCCTAATGCTAATCATAACCCTAAAACCAACCCTAAACCTACCCCTACCCCTAACTGTAACCGAAACCATTACCCAAAAACAAAAGATAGCACTAGACCTTGCCATAGCCCTAGCCCTAACCAAGCCATAACCCTAACCTTAATACTGTCCCTATCAGAAACCTTAAACCCAACCCTCAACCTAAACCTAGCCCTATACCTTACCCTAGCTCAAAACCTATTGTTAAATTAAACATAATCCTAAACCTAACCCTAGTCCTATGCATAACACAAAACCTACAGTAACACTAACCCTAACACTAATGTTAACTCTCATCCTAAAGCTACTCTTTCCCTCACCCTAGCACTTGCCCTATCCTTAATCCTAGCAGAAACCTTAACACTGACACTGAGCATAACCCTAGCCTTATACTTAATCCTAAACCTAACCATAACACTAGCTCTCATCCATATCCTAGCCCCAACATTAGCACAAAAAATAAACTGAAACCTAACCCTTGCCAGAGCCATACCCATTAACCTAACCCTAACGTTAACCCTAATCCCATCCCAAGTGCTAAACCTATAACTAGCTGTAGACCTAGATATAGCCCTAGCCCTGACCCTGACAATAAATTTAACTGTAAACCTCACCCTAGCCATAACCATGGAGGTGGACCAATTATTAACCCTAAACATAGCCCTAGCCCTAAAAATGACACTATCAGTAACCCGTGTCCTACACCTAAATCTAACCCTAACCCTAGCCCTAACTAAAACCCTAACTGTGACCCTAATCTAAGCCAAAACGTACCGCAAATATAGCCCTATCCTGTACCCTAAACCTAATGCTAATCCTAAACCTACACTTAAACCTACCATTAACCCTAATCCTAACCCTAGCCGTAGTGCTAACCCCAGCCCTAAAACTAACCTTAACCTTATCTCTAAGCCTAATTATAAACCTAACACTATCCCTATCCCTAGCACAAACACTGAACTTAACACAAGCCCTAAACCAAGCCCTAATCCTAAACCTATCGCTAGCCCTAAGCATAGCCATAGACCTTGCCCTAGCTCCAGCCCTAGCACTAACACTAACCCTAGTCCTAATCCTAGGAAAACCCTAGTTCTAGCCTTAGGCGAGCCATATCATTCATTTGCCCTAACTGTAAAGCTTATACTAACATTAACTGTAACCTTAACACTTACCGTAAAAATTACACTAGCCACTACCCTAGAACGATCCCTAAATCTATCCCTAGAACTAACCATCAACCTAGAAGTATCTCTACACCTAGCCCTAACCCCAACCTTAGCCACAGCCCGAAGCCTAACCCTAACCTTAACGAAAACCCTAAACCTAACCCTAGACATAACCCTGAACCTAACCTTAACCGTATCACTATCCCTATTGGAAACCCTAACCTAAGCCTATCCATAAAACAACCCTAAACATAAGCATAAACCAAAACGTGGTCCTAGCCAGAACCCTAACCCTAAAATTCACAGTAACCCTAAATCTAACTATAGTGCTAAAGTGCGCCCTAACCCTACCCTAGACCTTCTCTTGGCCTGAGCCATAGTCATAACCCTAACACTGATGTTAACCGCACCACTATCCCTATTTGGAATCGTTAACTGTAAACCTAACCCTAAGCATAACCCCACACCTATCTCTATCTCTAATCCTAACTCTAGTCGTGTCCTTAGGTTGAACACTTGCGATAGCCTTAGCCCTCGCCATAACACTACCCTGAACCCTCAAACTTCACCTAAACCTAACCATTCCCATAATCTAACCCTAACACTTACCTAGATATTATCCTAAGCCAATTTCAACCTCCAGAAGTAGAACAAACCATAAACATAGCCCTAGCTCTAAACAAAACCCTAGCCTTAGCCCTAAACCTAACTTTGTACTACATCTAGTTCTGGTCCTAATACTAAACCTAACACTACCACTAAATATAGTTCTAACAGTAACCCTAGCCAAAATGTTAATCATACCACTAAACCTAACCCTAACCCTAACACTATTTCTAGCCTGATACCTAACCCTATCCATACCTCTACCGCTTAATCTATACCTAAACCTAATCCGAACAATAGCTGCACTCCTACCTCTAACCCTAAACCTACACCCATCCTAGACATAACCCTAACCATAAACATAACCCAAAACCTAACACTACTCGTAGCCCTTACGGTAGCCCTAGCCCTAATCAAAATGAGAATCTTAAACATAAACATAGCACTATCGCAAATGGAAACCCTAAAACCTAACCCTAGCCTAATCATACCCATACACCATACCATAGCACAAAATCTAGCTCTAACTTAATCCTAACCCTAATCTTAACCCTAGTCCTAGCCCTAAACCTAGCCCTAACACTCACACTAATCCTAAACCTACCCCTAATGCTAAGCGTCACCCTAAGTGTAGCCTAGCCATAAACCTAGCCTAAGGTCTATCCATTAAGCTAAGCTACTCCTGACCGTACACCTAACCCTAAGCTTAGCCTAGCCCTACCCTACACATAATATAAACCTAACCCTAAACTAATTCTAGCCCTAGCTTAAAACGTAAAATTTATGCTAACCCAAAAACTAACACGAAACCTAGGTGTAATCATAACCCTAGCACTAACTTTTGCCCTCACCCTAAACTTAACTTTAATATTAACCCTATCCATAACCTTAACCCTAACCCTAAAACTAACCCTAAACCTAATGTTAACTGTAACCCCAAACCCAACCAAAACCCCAATGCCACCCCTAAACATAACCGTAACCCTAACCCTATTGCAAATCCTACCTCTAAACCTTACTCTAAACTTAACCTTAGCCCAACTATAACCGTAACCATAACCCAAAACGTAAAGTTAAACCTAGATGATGCCGAAGCCCTAGCCTTAACCCTTAACCTAACCATAGCCCTAACCATAACAATGTTTCTATCAGAATCGCTAAACCTAACCCTCAACCTAAAACTAGCCCTACACCTTGCCCTAGCTCTAAACCTATCCCTAAACTGAACATAACCCTAAACATGACCCTAACCCTAGACCTAACACAAAACTTCCTAGTAACCCTAACACTAACCCTAATGCTAACCCTCACCCTAACCTAACCTATTCCTCTCTCTAGTGCTAGCACTATCCCTAAACCTAGCAGAAACCCTAACACTAACCTTAAGCATAATCCTAGCCATAGCCCTAACACTAAACCTAACCCTAAAACTATCTCTAATCCTTACCCTAGCCCCAACATTAGCCCAAACCCTTAACCAAAACCCTTAATCATGAACATAATGTAAAACCTAACATTACTCCTAGCCATATCCCTAGACCTACCCCTATCTCTAGCCCTAGCACTACCCCAAGCCCAAACACTAATCTTAACCATAACCATAACCATAACACTATCACAAGCAGTTACCCTAAAACCTAAACCTAGCCTAATCCTAGCCATACACCATACTCTAGCCCAAAATCTAGTTCTACTCTAATGCTAACTCTAATCCTAACGCTAGTCATAGTCCTAAACCTAACTCTAACTCTAACACTAATCCTAATGCTATCCCTAATGTTAACCGTCTGCCTAACTCTAGCTTAGCCATCAACCTAGCCCTTGCTCTATCCCTAAACCTAGTCCTAACCCTAAACATAATCCTGAGCTCTACCCTAACCCTAGCCCTAAATATAACTTAAACCTAACCTTAAACTAATTATTGCCTTAGCTTAAACACTAAAACTAACCCTAAACCTAAAACTAAAATAAACCCGATGTCTAATCATGACCCTAGAAATAACCCTAGCCACAACCCTTAACTTAATCGTAATTTTAGTCCTATCCATAACCCTAACCCTAACCCCAACACTAACCCTCATGCTAACCATAACGATATACTCAAACCTATCCCTAACTGTAACCGTATCCGTAACCTAAAACCTTAAGCTAACCCTAGCCCTCACAGACCCCTAGCCCTAAACTTTAACCTAACTACAACCCTAACCATAACACTGTCCCTATCAGAAACCCTAAACCTAACCCTCAACCTAAGCCTAAACCTACACCTTGTCATAGCTCTACCCTATCACAAAACTCAAAATAACAATAACCTAACTGTAGTCCTATCTGTAACTCGAAACTCACAGTAACACTCACCCTTACCCTAATGCTAACCTTCAACCTAACCATACCCTATCCCTACCATAGCGCTAGGCCTATTGCTAATCCTACAGAAACCTTAACACTAACACTAAGCATAACCCTGGCACTAGCCCTAACCCTAAACCTAAATCTAGCACTAGCTCTAACCCTTACCCTAACCCCACATTAGGCCAAACACTAAACTGAAACTTAACCCTAGACCAAGATACACCCATGAACCTAACCCTAACCTTAACCCTAACCCTATCCCTAGTACAAACTCGATCCTTAGCTGTAGACCTAGCTATACCCCTAGTCCTAACCCTAACATTAACCCTAACTCTAAACCTAAACCTACACTTAACCCTAGAGTGGACCTACCATTAACCCTAAAGGGAATCCTAGCCCTAAACCTAACCCTATTGGTATCCCGTGCCCTACTACCACATCTAACTCATACCCTAACCATAATTCCAACCCTAACCTTGACCCTAGACATAAGCCAAAACTTACTGCAAATTGAGCCTTATCCCGAACCCTAAACCTAATGCTAATCCTAAACATAACCCTAACCCTACCACTCACCCAATCCTAACCGTAGGCCTGGCCCTAACAGTACACCTAGAACTCGCCTTAACCCTAACTTTAAGCCTAACCCAAATCCTAACCCTCAACCTAACTCTAGCCCTAAACCTTGTCCGAGCTCTAACCCTATCCCTAAACTAAACATAACCCTATAACCCTAAAGCTAATCCTAGTCCTAACCCTAAAACAAAACCTCACAGTAACCCTCACCCTAACCTCACCATATTCCTCAGCCTAGCACTAGCACTATCCCAAATTCTACCAGAAACCCAAAGAATAACCCTAAGAATAACCCTAGCCCAAGCCATTACACTCAACCTAACCCTAATTTGAGCTCTAATACTTACACTAGCCCCAGCATTAACCAAAACACTACACCAAAACCTAACCTAGACTGAGCCATAACCATAAACCTAACCCTAACCTTAACCCTAAACCTATCCATAGTGCAAACCATAACACTAGTTGTAGACCTAAATATAGCCCTAACCCTAACCCTAACTCTAAACCTAACCCAAGCTCTAAACCTAGTGGCACACCCATCCTTAACGATAAATGTAGCCGTACCCAAAACCTAAATTTATCCATAACCCGTGCCCTACCCCTAAATCGAACCCAAAGCCTAGCCCTAACCCTAACCCTATCCATGACTGTAGACCTAAGCCAAAACTTACTGCATCTAGCCCTATGCCGGACCATAAACCTAATGCTAATCCTACAGCTAACCCTATCCCTAACCCTACCATTAACCCTAATCCTAACCCTAGCCTTAGTCCTATCAGTAGCCCTAGAAATAGCCTTAACCCTAACTCTAAGCCTAACCCTAAGCCTAACATTATCCCGAGCCCTAGCACGAACTCTAAGTTTAACACTAGCTGAAAACATAACCCTAAACCTAAGACTATCAAAACCCCTCACACTAGCCATAGCCCTAGCCCTAACCCTAGCTGTAGCACTAACACTAACCCAAGTCCTAGCCTTTGGCTATCCCTAACTCTAGCCTTAGGCGAGCCATATCATTCATTAGCCCTAAATGTAAACCTTATACTAACTCTAACTGTAACCTTAACAATAAACATAATGATTACACTAATCAAAACCCTAACAGGATCCCTAAACCTATCCCTAGAAATAACCATCAACCTAGAAGTAGCCATAAACTTATACCTAACCCTTACCCTAACCCAAACACTAACACTAAACCTAGCCCAAGCCATAGCCCTAACACAAAACCTAACCCTAACCATAAACAAATTCCTATACTAGCTCTAACCCTAACCCGAAACCTAACCCTAAACGTAACCCTAACTCCAACCTTAACCATATCACTATCCCTATCAAAAACCCTAGCCCTACACCTAAGCCTATCCCTGCTACAACACTAAACCTATCCATGAAGAAAACTAGGTCCTAGCCCGAAAACCAACCCTAAAACTATTGGTAATTCTAAATGTGACCCTAATGCTATTGTGCATCTTAACGCTACCCATGCCCGTATCGTAGCCCGAGCCGTAGCCCTAACCCTATCACTAAGGTTATATGCACTACTATTTCTATCAGAAACCCTAACCGTTAACCTAATCCTAAGCATAAGGCTATTCCTACCCCTGGCCCTAACACTAACTCTAGTTGTGTCCTTAGGCCTAACACTAGCTCTGGCCTGAGCCATAGCCATAAGACTACTCCAAACCCTAAACTTTGATTGAACCCGAACCATTCCCCTAACCTAACCCTAATCCTTACCCTAGCCATAATCCTAACCCAATGCCTACCTCTAGAAATACAACTCACGAAAACCCTAGCCCTAGCCCTAAACCTAACCCTAGCCTTAGCCCTAAACATAAACCTAGTCCTATCTCTAGTTCTAGTCCTAATCCTAAACCTACCACAGACACTAACCTTATCTCTAACACTAACCCTCGCCCAATTGCTAATCATACCACTAAACCTAACCCTAACCCTAACCCTATTTCTATCCTGAAACCTAACCCTAACCATAGCCCTACCACTAAACCGATGCCTAACCCTAATCCTAGCCATAGCACCAATACTAGCTCTAACCCTAAACCGGAACCCACCCTAGACCTAACCCTAACCATAAGCATAACCCAAAACCTAATGCTACTCCTAGCCTTTAACATAGCCCTAGCCCTATCCCAAACCATAATCTTAACCATAACCATAACACTATCAGAAGCGGAAACCCTAAAACCTAACCGTAGCCTAACCCTAGCCATACACCTTAATCTAGCACAAACTCAAGCCCTACTCTACTAATAACACTAATCCTAACCCTAATCTTACCCTGAAACATTACCCTAACAATCACAATAATCCTTGATCTATTCCCAATGCTAACCATCATGATACCTCTATTCTACTCATAACACTACCCATTACTCTATCCTGAAACTAGTCCTAATGTTAAACCTAACACTAAACTCTACCCCAGCCCTACCCCTAAAGATAACCTAAACCTAACCATAAACTTATTGTAGCCCTAGCTGAAACACTAAAAGTAACCATAACCCTAAAACAAACAGGAATCCTAGGTCTAATCATAACCCTAGCACTAACCCTAGTCCTACTTTAAACCCTAATTTTAGCCCTCAACCCTAACCATAATGCTAACCTTAACCCTAATCACAACCCTAACCCTAGCCTTACCCCTAAACGTAAACCTAACACAAACCCTACCTCTAATCCTACCTCTAAACCTTACCCTACATCCAACCATAGCCTAACTGTAACAGTAACCATAACACAAACCTAAAGCTAACACTACCCTTGCTGTAGCCCTAGATTTAATCCTTAACATATCCATAACCCTAACCATAACACTGTCCCTATCAGAATCCTTAAACCTAACAATCAACATAACCCTAGCCTTACACCTTGCCCTACCTCTAACCCTATCCCTAAAATAAACATAATCCTAAATTTAACACTAATCCTAACCCTAAACAAAATCTCACAGTAACCCTAACCTTAACCCTAATGTGAACCTTCACCAACTACTACCCTATCCCTCATCATAGATCTAACCCTATCACTAAACCTAGCAGAAACCCTAACAATAACCCTAAGCATAAACCTACCCTAGCTGTAACCCTAAACCTAATTCTAACTCCTGGTGTAATCCTTATCCTATTCACAACATTAGCCCAAACCCTAAACTGAAACCTATCCCTAGCCCGAGCCATACCCATAAACCTACCCCTAACCTTAACCGGTACCCCATCCCATGTACTAGACCAATCCCTAACCATAGACCTAGATATAGCCCTAGCTCTAAACCTAACCCTAACCCTAAATCTAAACCTAACCCTAACCCTAAATCTAAACCTAACCCTAGCCCTAAACCTAGTGGTGGACCTATAGTTAACCCTAAACATAGCCCTAGCACTAAAACTAATTCTATCCTGAACCCGTGCCCTACCCCTAAATTAAACTCTAACCCTAGCCCTAACCCTAACCGTGACCATATTCCTAAACCAAAACATTCCGCAAATCTAGCCCTAGCCCTAACCGGAACCCTAAACATAACGCTATCCTAAACTAAACCTAACCCTACCAGTAACCCTAATCCTGACCGTAGCCCTTGTCCTAACTCTAGAACTAGAACTACCCTTAACCCTAACTCTAAGCCTAACCCTAAACCTAACACTATACCTAGACCTAGCACGAACCCTAACCTTAACACTAGCCGTAAACCTAACCCTAACCCTAAATCTATCTCTAGCCCTAACCTTAGCCATAGCCCTAGCCCAAGCCATAGCTGTACCAATAACATTATCCAAAGTCCTAGACCTAGGGTAATCCTAGCTCTAGTCTCAGGCAAGCCATATCATTCATTAGCCCTAACTGTAAATTTTCTAATAACACTAAATGTAACCTTAACCATAACCATAAACATTAAGCTTGCAAAAAACCTAAAACGATCCCTAAATGTATCCCTAGAAATAACCTAAGCCTATAAGAAGCCCTCCCACTAGCCCTAAAGTGAACACTAGCCATAGCTCAAAACCTTACACTAACCTTAACACTAACATTAACCTAGTCCTAAACCTGTCCCTAACACAAAACCTAACCCTAACCATAAACCAAATTGAATCCCTAGCCCTGACCATAACCCTAAACCTAACCCTAGACATAACCCTAACCATAACTTTAACCAAATCACTATCCCTATTGGAAACCCTATCCTAAACCAAAGCCTATCCCTAGCACACCCTTAACCTAACCACAAAACAAAACTTGGACATAGCCCGAAACCTAACCCAAAATCTCATGGTAACCCTAAACCTAAACCTAATGCTAATGCGTGGCCTACCCTTACCTTAGCCAAACTCATAGCCTGAGCCGTAGCCCTAACCCTAACACTAATGTTAACCCCACCACTATTTGTATTGGAAACCCTAACCATAAATCTAATATGAACAGGACCCTAGACCTACAATCAGCCCTAATTTTAACTCTAGTCATGTCCTCAGGACTATCACCAGCTCTACCCTCAGCCCTAGCCATAAGACTACCTGGAACCCTAAACTTTGACCTAACTCTAACCATTCCCTTAACCTAACCCTAACACTTACCCTAGACATAATCCTATCCCAATGCCTACCTGTAGAACTAGAACTAACCATAACCCTACCTAAGCCCTTAACATAAACCTAGCCTCAGCCCTAAACCTAAACCTCATCCTGCCTCTAGTTCTACTCCTAATCCTACACCTAACACTAACACTTAACATAGCCCTAACACTAACCCTCGCCCAAATGCTAATCATACCCCTACAACTAAAAGCAACACTAACTCTATTTCTAGCCTGAAATCTAACACTAACCATAGCCCTACTGAAAAAGCTATGATTAATCCTGATACTAGCCATAGCACTAAACCTAGCTGTAACTCTAAACCTAAACCTACCACTAGACCTAACACTAACCATAAACATAACCCAAAATCTAACGTTAATCCTAGCCCTTACTATAGCCCTAGCCCTAGCCCAAACCCTAATCTTAACCATAACCATAACATTATCACAGCGAAAAACCAAAAACCTAACCCCAGCCCAATATCTAGCACTACCTTAAACCTAACCATAATCCTAACACTAGTCCTAGCCCTAAACTTAACCCTATCACTCACACTAATCTTAACTATATCCCTAATGCAAACTATCACCCTAACTCTAGCCTAGCCATCACCCAAGCCCTAGCTCTATCTCTATAATCAAATCCTAACCCTAAATGTAACCCTAAGATTTCCCCTAGCCCTATCTCTAAATATAACCTAAACCTAACCCGAAACTAATACTCGCCCTAGCACAAACCCTTAAACTAACACTCAGTCTAGGTCTAATCATACCCCTAGAACTAACCCTTGCCCTAACCCTAAACTTAACTCGAATTTTAGCCCTATCTGTAACCTTAACCCTAAACCAAACCCTAACCCTAATGCTAACAATTACTCTAAACACAACCCTAACCCTAGCCACACCCATTAACATAAACCTAACCCTAACCCTAATGCTAACCATAGCTTAAACCCAATCCTAACCCTAGCCCTACCCTAAACAACACTAACCCTAACTGTACCTGTATTCCTACCTCTAAAACTTACCCAAAATACAACCCTAAGGGTAACTATGACCTTAAACATAACCCAAAACCTAAAGCTAAACCTAGCCCTTTCCATAGCCATAGCCATAAACCTTAACCTAACCATAACGCTAACCATAACACTGTCTCCATTACAAGCACTAAACATAAACCTCAACCTATTCCTAGGCCTACACCTGGCTATAGCTTTAAACCTATCTGTAAATTAAACATAATCCTAAACTTAACCCTAGTCCTAACCCTAACACAAAAACTCCAATAACCCTAATGCTAACCCTAATGCTCACCCACACCCTAACCCTAACCTATCCCTCACTCTAGCACTATCCTTATCCCTAAACCCAGCAGAAAACCTACCCTAACCCTAAGCATAACCCTAGCCCTAGCCCTAAACCCAAACCTAACAATAACGGTGGTTCTAATCCTTAAACTAGTTGAAATATTAGCCCAAAACCTAAAGCAAAACCTAACCCTAGCCCGAGTCATACCCATAAATCTACCCCTAACCTTAATCCTAACCCTATTCATAGTGCAAACCATATCCCTAGCCATAGACCTAGCTATAGCCCTAGACCTAACCCTAACCCTAACCCTAACCCTAACTCTAAACCCAACCCTAGCCCTAAACCTAGCAACGGGCCTAACGTTAACACTAAACGTAGCCCTAGCCAAAACTTAACCCTATCGGTAACCCGTGCCATACCCCTAAATTTTACCCTAACCCTAGCCCTTACACTAACCCTAACTGTGCCCCTAGACCTAAGTCAAAACTTTCCGCAAATCTAGCCCTATACCAAACTCTAAACCTAACGAAAATCCTAAACCTAACCCTAACCCTACCACTAACCCTAATCCTAAACTGGCCCTTGCCCTAACCCTAGTTCTAGCACTAGCCTTAACCCTAACTCTAAGCCTAAACCTAAACCTAACAGTATCCTTAGCCCTAGCACTAAACATAAAACTAACAATAGCCTTAAACCTAACCCTAACCCTAAACCTATCAGTAACCCTAACCCCAGCCATGACACTAGCCACAGCCTTAGCTGTAGCACTAACATTAACCCATCCCTAGCCCTAGGGTAACCCTAGCTTTAGCCTCAGGCAAGCCATAACATTCATTAGAACTAACTTTAAAAATTATACTAACACTAACCGTAACCTTAACCATAACCGTAATCATTACGCTAGCCAAAACATTAACACGATCCCTAAACATATTCCTAGAAGTACCCATCACCTAGAAGTAGCCTTACACTTAGCCCTAACCCTAACCCTAGCCGTAGCCTAAACCCTAACCCTAACACTAACACTAAACCTAGCCCCAGCTCTAGCCTTAGCACAAAACTTAGTCCTAACCCTAACCCAAATTCCATCCCTAGCCCTACCCTACTTTAAACCTAACCCTAGACATAACCCTAAACCTAAACCTAAGCCTATCCCTAGCACAACCCTAAACAGACCCATAAACCAAACACTTGGTCATAGCCCGAACCCTAACCCTACAACTCACACTAACCCTAAACCTAACCCTAATGCTAACGTGTGCCCGAACCCTTCCCTAGCCTATGTCATAACCCAATTCGTAGCCTTAACTCTAATACTAATGTTAACCGCACCACTGTTTGTATTGGAAACCCTAACAATAAACCTAATCCTGAACATAACCCTAGTCCTACCCTTAGCCCTAAACCTAACTCTAGTAGTGTCCTTAGGCCTAACTCTAGCTCTAGCCTGAGTTCGAGCTATAAGACTACCTGGAAACCTAAACTTTCACTTAACCCTAACCATTACCCTAAACTAACCCTAAACATTACCCTAGTCATAATCCTAACCAAATGCCTGCTCTCAAACTAGAGGCAACCATAACCCTGGCCCAAGCCCTAAACCTAATTCTACCTATAGCCCTAAAGCTATCCATAGTCCTATCACTAGTTCTAGTCCTAATTCTAAACCTAACAATAACACTAACCATATCTCTGACACTAACTCTCACCCAAACGGTATTCATATCACTAAACCTAAAACTAACCCTAACCCTAATTCTAGCCTAAAATATAACCCTAACCATAGCCCTACCGCTAAACATATACCTATCACTAATCCTACCCATAGCCTAATCCTACCTCTAATTCTAAAATTAAATCCCCCTAGACCTAACTTTAACCATAAACATAACCCAAATCCTAACACTACTACTAGACCTTATCATACCCCTAGCCCTAGACCAAACCCTAATCTTAACCACAAGCATAAACCTATCACAAGCAGAAACCATAAAACCTAACCCTAGCATAATCCTAGCCATACACCTTACCCTTGCCCAAAATCTAGGATTACCTTAATACTAACCTTAATCCTAACTCTTGTCCTACCCTAAACCTAACCCTAACACTGAAATTAATCCTAAGCGTATCCCTCATGCTAACTGTCACCTAACTCTAGCTTAGCCATCACTCTAGCCCTCAGTCTTTCCCTAAAACTACTCCTAACCCTAAACCTAACACTAAGCTTTACCCTACCCCTAGACCTAAACATTACCTAAAGCTAACCCTAAAGTAACTCTAGCCTGAGCCCAAAACCTGAAACTAACCCTAATCCTAAAACAAACCCAAAACCTTGGTCTAATCATAAACCTAGCACTAACCCTACCCCTAACCCTAAATTTAACCCTAATTTTAGCCATATTCCTAACCTCAACCTTAAACCTGACCCTAACCCTAATGCTAACCATATCTCCAATCACAACCCTTATCCTAGCCCTACACCTAAAAATAACCCTAACCCTAATCCTACCTCTAATCCTACCTCTAAACCTCACCCTAATCATACCCTAGACCTAACTGTAACCGTGACCATTACCCAAAACCTGAAGCTAACATTAGCCCTTTCCATAGCTCTTGCCCTAACACTTAACCTAACCATAACCTTAAATGTAACACTGTCCCTATCAAAAACCCTAAACCCATCCCTCAACCTAACCCTAGCAATACACCTTGTACTAGCTCTAACCATATCCTTAAAAAAAAACATAATACTGAACATTACCTTAGTCCTAACCCTAACATAAAACCTAACAGTAACCCTAACCCTAACCCTAATGTGAACCCTCACCCTAACCCTACCCTATTCTTCACCATAGTGCTAGCCCTACCCTACTCCCAACAGAAACCCTAACACTAACACTAAACATAAGCCTAGGCCTAGCTCTAACCCTAAACCTAACCCTAACACTAGCTCTAATCCTTACCTTGTAAAAACATTAGCCCAAATACTAAACTGAAACGTAAGCCAATACCAACCCATATGCATAAACCTACCCCTAATCTTAACCTTAAAACTGTCCATAGTGCTAACCCTATCCCTAGCTTTAGACCTATCTATAGCCCTAGATTTAACCCTAACCCTAACTCTAAACCTAATGCTAGCCCTATCCCAGGCAGTGCACCTATTGTTAACCCTAAACATAGCCCTAGCCCTAAACCTAACCCTATTTGTAACCTGTGCCCTACCCCTAAATCTAAAGCTTACCCTCACTGTAACCCGAAACCTAACCCTAAAAGAGACCCTAGACCTAAGACAAAACTTACAGCAAATCTAGCCATATCCTGAACCCTAAAGCTAATGAAAATCCTAAACCTAACCGTAACCTTACCACTAACCTTGATCCTAACCCTAGCCCTAGTCCAAACCCTAGTCCTGGAACTAGCCTTAACTCTAACTCTAAGCCTAACCCTAAACCTATCCCTTGCCCTACTCCTATACATAGCCCTAGCCCTAGCCCTAGCTGTAGCACTAACAATAACCCAAGTCCTAGCCCTATGCCAACCCTAGCTCTAGCTTCAGGCAATCCATATCATTCATTATCCCTAACTGTAAACCTTATACTAACTCTAAACATAACCTTAAAACTAACCGTAATCTTTATGGTCGCCAAAAACCTAACACGATGCCGAAAATTAGCCCTAGATGTAACCATCAACTTAGACGTAGCTTTACCCATAGCCATAACTCTAACTCGAGCCATAGCCCAAACCCTAATGCTGACCCTAACCCTAACACTAATACTAAACCTAGCCCTAGCCCTATCCCAAACACAAAATCTAACACTAACCATAACCAAAATCCTATCCCTATCCCTAACCCTAACCCTAAAACTAACCCTAGACATAACCCTAATCCTAAACTTAACCGTATCACTATTCCTATTGGAAACCCTATCCCTAAACCTAAGTCTATCCCTAGCACAACCCTAAAACTAACCATAAACCAAAACTTGGTACTAGCCCAAATTATAAACCAAAAACTCACAGTAACCCTAAAACTAACCCTAATGCTAATGCGCGCCCTAACCCTACTCTAGCCATTCTCGTATCCCAAGCCAGAGAGCTAACTCTAACACTAAGGTTAACAGGACCACTATCTCTATTAGAAACCCTAACCATAACCTAATCCTAAGCATAACCCTAGACCTACCCCTAGCCCTAAACCGAACTTTAGTCCAGTCCTTAGGCCCAACACTATCTCTAGCCTTAAGCCTAGCCATAAGACTACCTCAAAACCTAAAGTTTGACTTAACCCTTACCATTCCCCTAACCTAACCCTAACCCTTACCCTAACCATAATCATAACCCAATGCCTACCTCTAGAACTAGAACTAACCATGATCCTACAACTAGCCCTAAACCTAAACCTAGCTTTAGCCCTAAACCAAACCCTAGTCCTACCTCTAGTTCTAGTCCTTATCCTAAACCTAACAATACCACTAAACTGAAACCTAAAATAACCGTCGCCCAAACGCTAATCATACCACTAAACCTAACCCTAACGCTAACCCTATTTCTAGCTTCAAACCTAACCCTAACCATAGTCCTACCACTAAACCTATGCCTAAATCTAGTCCTACACATAGCATTAATACTAGCTCTAACCCTAAACCTATACCACCCTAAGCTTAACCCTAACCATAAACTAACCCAAAGGCTATTGCTATGCATAGCCCTTACCTTAGGCCTAGCCCTAGACCAAACGCTAATATTAACCATAACCACAATACTGTCTCAAAAGGAAACCCTAAAACTTAACCCTAGCCTAATCCTAACTATTCACCTTACCCTAGACCACAATCTCGTCCTACCTTAATCCTAACCGTAATGCTATCGCTACTCCTAGCCCTAAACCTAAGCCTAACACTAACTAATCCTTACCCTAGTACCAACATTAGCCCAAACACTGAACCAAAACCTAACCCTAGCCAGAGCCATACCCATAAAGCTAATCCTAACATTAACCCTAATCCTATCCCTAGAGCTAACACTATCCCTACCTGTAGACAAGCCACAGACCTAGCTATAACCCTTACTATAACACTAACCCTAGCCGTAACCTTAGTGGTGAAACTCTGGTTAACCCTAAACCTAGCCCTAGCCCTAAACCTAACCCTATCCATAACCCATGACCTACCCATAAGCGAATTCTAACCCTAGCTCTAACCCAAACCTGAACCATTACCCTAGACTTAAGACACAACTTTCCACATATCTAGCCCTATCCCCAACACTAATCCTAAACCTAACCCTAACCCTACCACTTACCCTAATCCTAAAGCTAGACCTAGACCTAACCCTATACCTGGAACTAGCCTTAACCCTAACTCTAAGTGTAACCCTAAACCTAACACTATACCTAGACCTAGCACAAACCCCAAACTTAACACTAGCCCTAACCCTAAACCTGTTGCTAGCCCTAGCCCTAGCCCTAGCTGTAGCTCTAACATTAACCCAAGTCCTAGCCTTAGGCTAAAAGTAGCTCCAGCCTTAGTCAAGCCAAATAATTAATTAGCCCTAACAGTAATCTTTATACTAACACTAACCGTAACGTTAACCCTAATCATTAATATTACGCTTGCCAAAACCCTAACACAATTCCTAAACCTAATCCTAGAACTAACCATCACCCTAGAGGTAGCCCTAGCCCAAGCCCTAAACCTAACCCTATCCATAGCCGAATCCCTAACCGTAATCCTAACACTAACAATAAACCTAGCCCTAGCTCTACCCATAACACAAAACCTAACCCTAACCATAACCCAAATCCTATCCCTAGCCCTAACCCTAACCCTAAACCTAACCCTACACATAACCCTAACTATAAACTTAACCGTATCACTATCCCTATTGATAACCCTAATCCTAAACCTAAGCCTATCCCTAGAACAATCCTAAACCTACTAGTAAACCCAAACTTGGTCTTAGCCCGAACCCTTACCCTAAAACTCACAGTAACCCTAAACTTAACCCTTATGCTTAAGCGCACCCTAACCCTACCTTAGCCCTTTCTGTAGCCTGAGCCGTAGCCATAATGCTAACACTACTGTTATCGAACTACTATCCCTATTGGAAAACCTATCCATAAACCTAATCCGAAACATATCCCTGGAGCTACCCATAGCTGTAACCGTAAATCTACTCATGTCCTTAGGCCTAACAATAGCTCCAGCCTGAGCCATGGCAAAAGACGCTCCCGAAACATAAAATCTATCCTAACACTAAACATTCCCCTATCCTAACCCTAACCCTTACCCTAGTCATAATCCTAACCCCATGCCTACCTCTAGAACTACCACTAATCATAACCTTAGTCCAAGTCATAAACCTAACACTAGCCTTAGCCATAAACCTAATCCTAGACCTACCTCTAGTTCTAGTCCTAATCCTATACCTAACACTAACACTAACTTTAGCCCTAACACTAACCCTCGCCCAAACGCTAATCATACCAATAAAGTTAACTCTAACTCTAAACCTATTTCTACCCTGACAACTAACCCTAACCATAATCCTACCGCTAAACGTATGCATAACCCTAATCATAGCCATAACACTAATACTAGCTCTAACCCCAAACCTAATCACACCCTAGACCTAACCCTAACCATAAACATAACCCAAAACCTAATGCTACTCCTAGCCCTTACATTAGCCCTAGCCCTAGCCCAAACGCAAATCTTAACCATCACCATAACAGTATTACAAGCAGAAACCCTAAAAGAGAACCATAGCCTAATACTAGCCATACACCTTACCCTAGCCCAAAATCTAGCCCTACCCTACTCCTAATCCTAATCCTAACCCTAGTACTAGCCCTAACCCTAACCCTAACACTCACACTAATCCTAAACCTATCCCTAGTGCTGTCACCCTAATGCTACTCTAGTCATCACCCTAGCCCTTGCCTTATTCCTCAATCTAGTCATCACCCTAAACATAACCCTAAGCTTTGCACTAGCCCTAGCCCTAAACACAACCAAAACCTAACACAAAACTAATTCTAGCCCTAGCTCAAAGCCCAAAACTAACCCTAACCCTAAAACTAACACGAAACCAGTCTAATCATAACCCTAGCACTATCCCAATCCCTATCCCTAAACCTACCCATAATCATAGCCCTAGATGTGTCCTCAACCCTAAACCTGGCCCTAACACTAATGTTAATCCAAAGCTAATCCCAATTCTAACCCTAGCCGTACACCTAAACATAACCCGAACCCTAACCCTATCTCTAATCCTCATTTTAAAACTTACCCTAAACCCAACCCTAGCCTAACTGTAAACGTAACCATAACCCAAAACCTAAAGCTAACCCTAACCCTTGCCATAGCCCTATCATTAACCCTTAACCTAACCATAACCCTAACCGTAACATTGTCCCTATCAGAAACCTTAAACATAACCCTAAACTTAACCCTAGTCCTAACCATAACACAAATCCTCACAGTAACACTCACCCTAACCCTAATGCTATCCCTGACCCTATCAGAACCCTATCCTTCACCCTAGCACTAGCCCAATTACTAATCCTAGCAGAAACCTTAACACTAACCCTAAGCATAACCCTAGCCCAAGCCCTAACACTAAGCCTAACCATACCACTAGCTCTAATCCTTACCCTTACCCAATATTACCCAACTTTAGACCAAACACTAAACTGAAACCTAACCATAGACCGAGTCATACCCATAAACCTCACGAAAACTTAACCCTAACCCTAATCCTAGAGCTAACACTATCCCAGCTCTAGAGCTAGCTATAGCTAGCTATAGCTCTAGTGCTAACCCTAACCATAACTATAAACCTAACTTTGCTCCTAACCCTGGCGTTGGACCTAACATTAGCCCTAAACGTAGCCCTATCCCTAAACCTAACCCTATATGTAAACCGTGCCCTACCTCTCAATTTAACCCTAATCCTAGCCCTAACCCTAACTCTATCCGTTACCCTAACCCTAAACCTGTTAACCTTAACACTAAACCAAACCCTAACCCTAGCCCTACACCTATACCTAACCCTACCTCTAATCCTACCTCTAAACCTTAATATAAACCCAACCCTAGCCCTAACTGTAACTGTAACAATAATCCATAACCTAAAGTTAACAATAGCGCTTCCCGTGGCCCTAGCACTAACCCTTCACAAAACCATAACTGTAACCATAATACTGTCTTTGTCAGAAACCCTCAAGCTAACCCTTAACGTAACACTAATTCTATACATTGCCCTAGCTCTAACCCCATCCCTAAATTAACATAGCCTAAACCTATCCTTAGTCTTAACTCTGACACAAAACCTCACAGTAAACCTCACTGTAACCCTAATGCTAACCCTCACACTAACCCTGCCCTATCCCTCAACCTAGTGCTAGCCTTATCCCTAATCCTATCAGAAACCCTAACACTAACCCTAAGCATAAACATGGCCTTAACCCTAACCCTAGATATAACACTAACACTATCTCTACTCCTTATTCTAGCCCCAACATCAGCGCAAACACCAAAACAAAATTAACCCTAGACTGAGCCATACCCATAAACTTAACCTTAACCTTAACCATGATCTTATCCCTAGCCATAGACCTAGCTATAGCCCTGGGCCTAACCCTAACCATAACACTAATTCTAAACCTAACTCGAGCCCTAACCCTAATTCTAACCTTGACTCTAGACCTAAGCCAAAACTTACCACAAATCTAGCCCAATTCTGAACCTTAAACCTAACGCTAATCCTAAACCTAAACCTAACCATAACACTAACCCTAATTCTTTTCTTTTTTTAAAAAATCATTTATTTATCTTTAGAGGGGAAGGGAGGGAGAGAAATATCAATGTATGGTTGCCTTTCATGGGTCCCCTGTTGGAAACTGGCCTGCAACCCAGGCATGTGCCCTGACTGGGGATCAAACCGCGATTGTTTGGTTCACAGGCCTCACTCAATCCACTGAGCTACACCATCCAGGGCCACTAACCCTAATTCTAACCCTGTCCTAGGCCTAACCCTAGACCTAGAACTATCTTTAACCCTAATTCTAACTCTAACACTAACACTAAACCTAGCCCTAGCCCTAGACCTAACACTAAAAATAACCCCAACCATAACACAAATCCTATCCCTAGCCCTAACTCTAAATTAAACCTAAACCTAATCCTAGACATAACCCTAACACTAATCTTAACAGTATCACTATCCCTAATGGCAACCATAACCCTAAACCTAAGCCTATTTCTATAACAACCCTAAATCTACCCATAAAGCAAACTTTTGATCGTAGCCCGAAACCTAACCCTAAAACTTAAAGTAAACCTAAACCTAACCCTAATGCTAACGCTCGCCCAAACCCTGCCCTAGCCCTTCTCGTAGCCCGAGTGGTAGCCCTAACCCTAACACTAATGTTAACCTCAGAACTATTTGTATTAGAAACTCTAACTGTAAACTTAATCCCAAACATAACCCTAGAACTACTCCCAGCCATAACGCTAACTCTAGTCATGTCCTTAGGCCTAACACTAGCTCTACCCTGAGCATGAGCTCTAAGACTACTCCAAACCCTAAACTTTCACATAACCCTAACCATTCCACTACCCTAACCCTAATCTATACCCAAGCCATAATTCTAAATAAATGCCTGCCTCTAGAACTAGAACTAAACATAACCCTAGCCATAGCCCTAAATCAAACCCTAGTCATACCTCTAGTTATAATCCTAGATCTAAACCTAACACTAACACTAACCTTAGCCCTAACACTAATCTTCGCCCAAATGATAATCTTACCACTAAATTTTACCCGAACCCTACACATATTTCCACCTTGAATCCTACACCTAACCTTAGCCCTAAAGCTAAAATTATGCCTAAACCTAATGCTAGCCATAGCACTAATCCTAAAACTAAACCCAACCTAGACCTAACCTTAACCATAAACATAACCAAAAACCTAATGCTACTCCTAACCCTTACCATACCCTGCCCTAACCAGACCATAATCTGAACCATAACCATAAAACTATCCCAAGCGGAAACCCTAAAACAGAATCCTAACTTAATCTTAGCCATATGCCTAACCCTAGCCAAAAATCTCCCCCTACCCCAATCCTAAAACTTAATCCAAACCTAGTCTTAGCCCTAAACATAACCCTAACACTCACACTAATCCTAACCCTATCCCTAATGCTAACTTTTACCCTAACTCTAACTTAGCCATTACATTGTCCCTTGCTGTTTCCCTAAACCTACTCCAAACCCTAAACTTAAACGTAAGCTTTACCCTAGGCCTAGCCTTCAACATAAACTAAACCTAATGCTAAACTAATTCTAGAACTAGTCCAAACCCTCAAACTAACACTAACCCTTAAACTAGCATAAAACCTAGGTCTAACCATAACCCTAGCACTAACGCTAGACCTAACCCTAAACTTAACCCTAAATTTAGCCCTATACATAAACTTAAGACTAACCCTAATGCTAAGCACAACACCAAACCCAATCCTAATGCTAGACCTACATCTAAACATAAGCCTAACCCTAACCCTAACTCTAATCCTACGTCTAAACCTTATTCTAAACCCAACCCTAGCCTAACTGTAACCATAACCTTTACCAAAAACCTAAAGCTAACCCTATCCCTTGTGATAGCCCTAGCCCTAACCTTAACCTAACCATAACCCTAAACATAACACTGTCCCTATCAGAAACCCTAAACCTAACCCTCAATCTACCCATAGGGCTATGCCTTGCCCTTGCTCCAACCCTATTCCTAAATTAAACATAATCCTAAACCTAACCCTAGTTCTAACCCTAAGACAAAACCTCACAATAACACTAACCCTCCCCCTAATGTAATCCTCACACTATCCCAACCTTATCCCTCACCATAGCTCTAGACCTATCCCTAATCCTAGCAGGAACCCTAACACTAACCCTATGCATAACCCTAGGCCTAGCCCTAACTCTGAACCTAACCCTAACACTAGCTTTAATCCTTACCCTAGCCCCAATATGAGCCCAAACCTCAAACAGAAACCTAACCCTAACCCAAGCCATACCCATCAACCTAACTCAACCTTAACCATAAACTTATCCAGAGTGCAAACCTTATCCCTAGCCGTAGACCTAGCTGTAGTCCTAGACTTAACCCTAACCCTAACCCTAACTCTAAACCTAACCCTAGCCCAAAACCTAGTGGCGGCCCTATCATTAATGCTACACATAGCCCTAGCCAAAACTTAAACCTATCAGTAATACGTGACCTACCCCTAAATTTAATCCTAACCCTAGCCATAACCCTAACCCTAGCCATGCCCCTAGACCCAAGGCAGAACTTTCTGTAAATCTAGCCCTATCCCGAACCCTAACCCTAACCCTAACCCTAACCCTAACCCTAACCCTAGCCCAAATGCTAATCTTAACCATCACTATAACACTATTACAAGTGGAAAACCTAAAACATAACCCTAGCCTAATACTAGCCATACACCTTACTCTAGCTCAAAATCTAGCCCTACCCTACTGCTAACCCTAATCCTAACCCTAGTCCTAGCCCTAAACCTAACCCTAACACTCACACTAATCCTAAGCGTATCCCTAGTATTAACCATCACCCTAATGCTAGCCTAGTCATCACCCTAGGCCAAACACTAAACCCAAACCTAACCTTAGCATGAGACATAGCCATTAAATTCACCCTAACTCTATCCTTAGTGCTAATACTATCACAGCTCTAGACCTAGCTATAGTCCTAGTGCTAACTATAAATATAACCTAACTTTACTCATAACCCTAGAGTTGGACTTATCATTAACCCTAAATGTAGCCCTAGCCCTAAACCTAACCTTATTTGTAAACAATTCCCTACCCTTAATTTAACCCTAATCCTAGTCCTAACCCTAACACTAACTGTGACCCTATACCTAAGGCAAAACTTGCCACAAATCTATACCTGTACTGAACCCTAAACTTAATCCTAATCCTAAAGCTAATCCTAACCCTACCAGTAACCCTAATCCTTACCTTAGCCCTACTGCTAACCCTACACCTAAAACTAGCCTTAACCCTAAATCTAAGCCTAACCCTAAACATAACACTGTCCCTTGGCCTAGCATGAACCCTAATCTTAACACTAGCCGTAACCCTAACCCTAACCCTAACCCTAAACTTATCAGTCGCCTTAATCCTAGCCATAGCCCTAACCATAGCCCTGGCTGTAGCACTAACTCTAACCAAAGTCCTAGCCCTAGGAAAACCCTAGCTCTAGACTTAGGCAAGCCATATCATTCATTAGCCCTAACTGTAAACCTTATACAAACTCCAACTGTCACCTTAATCATAACCATAACCATTATGCTTGCCAAAACCCCAACACGATCCCTAACCTCTCCATAGAACTAAATAAAACCTGGAAGTATCCCTACCCCTAGACCTAACCTTACCCAAGCCATAGCCCAAATCCTAACTAACACTAAATCTAGCCCTAGCCCCAGCCATAAAAAAAAACCTAACACCAACCATAACCCAAATTGTATCCCTATTCCTAACACTCACCCTAAAACTAACAAGGAACCTAGGTCTAATCATAACCCTAGTACTAAACCTAGCCCTAACTCTAAATTTAAGCCTAATTTTAGGCCTATCCGTAGCCTCAACCTTAACCCTAAACCTAACCCTAATGCTAACCTTAACCCTAATCCCAACCCTAACCCTAGCTCTACCCCTAAATATAACCCTAATCCTAACCCTACCTCTAATCATACACCTAAAACTTACCCAAACCGAGCCTAAATCCAACCCGAGATTAACTGTAACTGTAACAATAATCCCAAACCAAAGGCTAAACCTAGCCCTTGTGATAGCCCTAGACCAAACCCTTAACCAAACCACAACCCAAAACGTAAGACTGTCCCTATCAGAAACCCCAAACCTATCCCTCAAACTAACCCTAGCCTTACACCTTTCCCTAGCTCTAATCCTATCCCTAAACAAAATATAACCATGAAATTAACCCAAGTCCTAAACCTAACACAAAATTTCACAGTAACCCTAACCCTAATCCTAATGCTAACACTCACACTAACCCTACACTATCTCTCACACTAGCGCTAGCGCTATTCCTAATCCTAGCAGAAACCCACACACTAACCCAGCAGTGGACCTATAGTTAACCTTAAACATAGCCCTGTTCCTAAACCTAACCCTGACCACAACCCGTGCCCTACCCTTAAGTCTAACCCTACCCCTATCCCTAACTTGGACCTTAGACCTAAGCAAACACTTAACACAAATTTAGCCCTATCCTGAACCCTAAAACTAAAGCTAATCCTAAACCTACCACTAACCCTACCACTAACCCTAATCGTAACCCTAGCCTTAGTCCTCACCCTAACCCTAGAACTAGCCTTAACCCTAACTCTAAGCCTAACCCTAAACCTAACACTATCCCTGGCCCTAGCACCAACACTAAACTTAACACTAGCCCTAAAGCTAACACTCATCCTACATCTATCACTAGTGCTTACCCTAGCCATAGCCCTAGACCTAGACCTGACACAAACCCTAACACTAACCATAATATAAATTCTATTCCTAGCCCTAACCCTAATCCTAAACCTAACCCTACACATAACGCTAACCCTAACCTTAACCGTATCACTATCTCTATCAGTAAATCTAACCCTAAACTTAAGCCTATCCCTAGCAAAACCATAAATCTAACCATAAACCAAAACTTGGTACTAGCTCGAACCCTAACCCTGAAACTCACAGTAACCCTAAAACTGACCCTAATGCTAATGAGTGCCCTAACACTACCCTAGGCCTTCTCGTAGCCCAAGCTGTAGCCCTAACCCTAACACTAATGTTAACCGCATCACTATCACTATTGGTAACCCTAACCTTAAACCTAATCCTAAGCATATCCCTAGCCCTACCCCAAGCCCTAACACTAACTCTGTTCATGTCCTTAGGCCAAACACTAGCTCTAGTCTGATCCGTAGCCATAAGACTACTCAGAAACCTAAACTTTGACCTAACCATAACCATTCCCCTAACCTAACCCTAAATCTTACCCTAGTAATTATACTAACCCAATGCCTATCTCTACAACTGGAACTAACCAAAACACTAGACCTAGCCCTAAACTTAACACAAGCCTTAGCCCTAAACCTAATCCTAATTCTACCTCTGGTGCTGTTGCTAATCCTAAACCTAACACTAGCAGTAACCTAGCCATAACACTAAACCTGGCCAAATGCTAAAAAATACCACTAAAACTAGCCCTAACCCTAACCCCATTTCTAGCCTGAAACCACAGCCTAACCATAGCCCTAGTGCAAAAGCTATGCGTAACCCTCATCCTAGCCATAATGGAAATCCTTGCTCTAACCCTACACCTAAACCTACCCTAGACATAAACCTTACCGTATACATAACAAAAACCTTACATTACTTCTAGCCCTTACCTTAGCCCCACACCTACCCGAAACCCTAATATTAACCATAACTATAACACTATCACAAGGAGAAACCCGAAAACCTACCCCTAGCCTAAAACTAGCCATACATCTTACCCTAGCCCAAAATCTAGCCCTAACCTAAACCTGACCCTAATCCTAACCCTAGTCTTTGCCCTAAACCTAACCCTAAAACTTGCACTAATCCTAAGCCTATCCCTAATGCTAACCGTCATCCTAACTCTAGCCTAGCCATCACCCTAGACCTAGCTCTATCCCTAAACATGTCCTAACCCTGAACCTAACACTAAGCTTTACCCTAGCCCTAGCCTTAAACATAACCTAAACCTAAACCTAAAGTAATTCTAGCTCTAACCCAAACCAAAAAAATAAACCTAACCCTAAAACTAACATGTAAACTAGGTGTAATCACAATTCTAGCACCAATCCTAGCCCTACCCTAAACTTAACCCAAATTATAGCCCTATCTGTGACACTATACCTAACCCTAATGTTAACTGTAACCCTAAACCGAAACCTAACCCTAGCCTTACACCTGTACATAACCCTAACACTAACCCTACCTCTAATCCTACCTCTAAATCTTACCCTAAACCCAACCCCAGCCCTATTTGTAACCGTAACCATAATCCATAACCTTAACCCTAGCCCTTCCTGTAGCACTAGCACTAACCCTTCACAAACCCATAACAGTAACCATAACACTGTCTTTATCAGAAACGCTCAAGCTAACCCTCAAAGTAACCCCAATTCTACACATTGACCTAGCTCTAACCCCATCCCTAAACTAAACATAACCCTAAACCTAACCCTAATCTTAATGCTAACAGAAAACCTCACAGTAAACCTCACCATAACCCTAACGCTAACCCTCACGCTAACCCTGCCCTATCCCTCAGCCTAATGCTAGCTGTATCCCTAATCCTGGAAGAAACCCAACAACTCACCCGAAACATAAACCTAGCCTTGCCCTAAAACAAAAGCTAACCCGAACACTAGCTCTACTCCTTAATCTAGACCCAACATCAGCACAAACACCAAACCGAAACTAACTCTAGCCCGAACCATACACATAAATATAACACTAACCTTAATGATAACCCTATCCCTAGCTGTAGACCTAGATATAATCCTAGGCCTAACCCTAACCCTAAAGCTAATTCTAAACCTAAATCTAGCCCTAACCCTAGCCCTAACCCTAATTCTAACCGTGACCCTACACCTAAGGCAAAACTTACCGCAAATCTAGCCCAATCCTGAAACTTAAACCTAACGCATATCCAAACCTAAACCTAACCCTACCACTAATCCTAATCCTAACCCTAGCCCCAGTCCTAACACAAGCCCTAGAACTAGCCTTAACTCTAAATCTGAGCCTAAACCTAAACCTAACACTATCCCTAGCACTAGCATGACTCCTAAGCTTAACACTAGCCGTAAACCTAACCATAACCCTAAACCTATCACTAGCCCTACCACTAGCCATAGCCCTAGCCCTAGCCCTAGCTGTATCACTAACCCTAACTCAAGCCCAAGCCAGGGGCTATCCCTAGCTCTAGCATTAAGCAAGCCATATCATACATTAGTTCTAACTGTAAAACGTATACTAACACTAAAGGTAACCCTAACCCTAACCATAAATATTATGCTAGCCAAAAACCTAACACGATCCCAAAACCTATCCCTAGAAGTAACTATACACCTATAAGTAGCTCTACCCCTAGACCTAGCCATAGCCCAAACTCTAACCCTAACCTTAATACTAATGCTAAACATAGACATAGCCCTAACAAAGCACCTAACCCTTACCATTACCCACACCCTATCCCTAGGCCTAACCCTAACACTAAACCTAACCCTAACTTTATACCTATCCAAACCACAATTCTAAACCTAACACTAACCCTAATGCTAACCTTAACCCTAATCCCAACCCTAACCCTAGCCCTACCCCTAAACATAACCCTAACCTTAACCCTACCTCTAAACCTACCTCTAAACCTTCCCCTAAACCTAACCCTAGCTCTAACTGTAACCTTAACCATAACCCACAACCTAAAGCTAACCCTAGTTCTTGCCGTAAACCAGGTCCTAAACATTAACCTAACCATAACCCTAACTATAACCCTGTCCCTATCAGAAACCCTAAACCTATCCCTCAACCAACCCTAGCCCTACACCTTGCCCTAGTTGTAAACCTAACCCTCAAGTAAACAAACCATGAACCTAACCCTAGTCCTAAACCTAACAAAAAACCTCACAGTAGCCCTAACCCTAACCCTAATGCTAACCCTCATGCTAACACTCCCCTATCTGTCACCTAGCAAAAGCTCTCCCCTAATCCTAGAAGAAACAATAACACTAACCCTAAGCATAAACCTAGCCCTAGCCCTAAACATACACCTAACCTTAACTCTAAACATAACCCTAGCCCTAAACATAGTGGTTGACCTATCATTAACGCAAAATGTAGCCCTAGAAAACACTTAACCCTAACCGAAATCTGCACCCTACCTTAAATATAACCCTAACCGTAGCCCTAACCCTAACCCTAACCGTGCACCTAGACCAAAGCCAAAACTTTCCACAAATCAAGCCCTATGCCCAACCCTAAACCTAATGCTAATTGTTAACCTAACCCTAATGCTAACACTAACCCTAATACTAACCCTGCCCTAATCCTATCCCTAGACCTAAAATTAGCCTTAACACTAACTCTACGCCTAACCCTATCCTAACACTATCCCTAGCCCTAGAACAAACCCTAACATTAACAGTAGCCCTAAACTTAACACTAACTCTAAACCTATTGCTAGCCCTAAACTTAGCCCTAGCACTAGCTTTAGACCTAGCTGTAGGATGAGCCCTAACACTAACCCTAACCCTAACTCTAGAGATAACCTTAGCCCTAAACCTAGTGGTGGGCCTATCATTAACACAAAATGTAGCCCTAGCCAAAACTTAAACCCTATCCGTAAACCGTGCCCTGTGCCTAAATATAACCCTAACCCTTGCCCTAACCTTAACCATAACTGTGCCCCTAGACCAAAGTCAAAACATTCTGCAAATTTAGCCTTATCCTAAACACTAACCTAAGTAATAGCTGTAGGCTAACCCTAGCTTTAGACTTAGGTGAGCCATATCATTCATTTTAACTAACTGTAAACTTTATACTAACACTAACCATAACTTTAATCCTAACCGTAACCATTACGCTAGCCAAATCCCTAACATGTTCCCTAAACCTATCCCTAGAACTAACCATAAACCTAGAACTAGCCCAATGCCTAGCCCTAACCCTAACCCTAGCACAACACTAACCTTTGTGCTATGGTTAGGGCCTAGCAAAAACCCTAACCCTAACCCTAACACTAACACTAAGCCTAGCCCTAGATCTACCCTATAGAAAACCTAGCCCTAACTATAACCCAAAATCTATCCCTATACCTAACCCTAACATTAAACCTAACCTTAGACATAACTCTAAATCTAACATTAACTTTATCACTATCCCTATCAGTAACCCTAACCCTAAACCTAAGCCTATCCCTAGCACAACCCTAAACCAACCCAAACACCAAAACTTGGTCATAGCCCGAACCCTAACCTATAACTCACAGTAACCCTAAATTTAACGCTAATGCTAATGCACCCTAATCCTACCTTAGCCCTACTCCTAAACCGTGCACTAGCCTTAACCCTAACACTAATGTTAACCACACCACTATTTGTACTAGAAACCCTAAACCTAAACCTAATCCTAAACATAAACTTAGACTTACCTGCAGGCCTAACTCTAACTTTCGTCGTGTGCTTAGGCTTAACACTAGCTCTAGCCTGAGCTCTAGCTATAAGACTACCTCGAACCCTAAACTTTCACCTAACTCTAACCATTCCACTAACCTAACCCTAACCCTTACCCTAGCCATAATGCTAACCTAATACCCATCTCTAGAACTAAAGCTTATCATAACCCTAGCCCTAGTCCTAAACCTAACCCTAACCTTAGTCATAAACCTAACCCTAGTACTACCTATAGTTCTAATCCTAATCCTATACTTAACACTAAAACTTACTGTAGCACTAACTTTAACCCTCGCCCAAATGCTAATCATACCACTAACACTAACCCTAACCCTATTTCTAGACTGAAACCAAACCCTAACCATAGCTCTACCACTAAACCTATGCCTAACACAAATCCTAGCCATAGCACTAATCCTAGCTCTAGCCCTAAACCTAAACACACCCTAGATATAACCTTAATTATAAACATAACCTAAAATTAAACAGTACTCCTAGTGCTTAATGTAGCCCTAGCCCTAGCCAAAACCCAAATCTTAAACATAAGATTATTACAAGTGGAAACCCTAAAACCTAACCCTAGCCTATCTAGCCATACACCTTACCCTATCCCAAAATCTAGCCCTACCCTAATCCTAAACCTAGACCTAGTACTAAACCTAATCCTAACAATCACACTAATCCTAAGCCTATCCCTAGTGCTAACCGTCACCCTAACTGTAGCCTAGCCATCACCCTAGACCTAGCTCTATCCCTAAACATGTGCTAACCCTAAACCTAACCCCAAGCTTTATCCTAGCCATAGCCCTAAACATAACCTAAACTTAACCCTAAACTATTTCTAGACCTAGCCCAAATACTAAAACTAATCCTATCCCTAAAACTAACACCAAACCTAAGTCTAATCATAACCCTAGCACTAACCCTTACCCTAACCCTAAACTTAACCCTAATTTTCACGCTTTCAAAACCTTAACCTTAACCCTAACCCTAACCCTAATGCTAACCATAACCCTAAACCCAAACCTAACACTATCCCTACACTTAAACATAACCCTAACCCTAACCCTACCTCAAAACCTACCACTAAACCTTCCTCTAAACCTAACCCTAGCCTGAACTGTACCCGTAACCATAACCCAAAACCTAAATCTAAACTTAGCTCTTGCCGTTACCCTAGCCCTGAACCTTAACCTAACCATAACCCTAACCGTAACACAGTCCCTATCAGAAACCCTAAACCTATCCTCAACCCATCCCTAGCCCTACAAATTGTGCTAGCTCTAACCATATCCCTAAACTAAACTGAACCCTAAACCTAACCCTAGACCTAACCCTAACCGCAAAACTCACAGTAATCCTAAACCTAACCCTAATGGTATCCCATCACTCTAAACATCACGCTAGCCCTAACCCTAGCAGTGGACCTATCATTAACCCTAAACCTAGCCCTAACCCTAATCCTAACCCTAACCCTAACCGTGACCCTAGACCTAAGCCAAAACTTACCGCAAATCTAGACCTATACCAAGCCCTAAATGTAATGCTAATCCTAAGCCTAAGAGTAACCCTATCAATAACCCTAATGCTAATACTCAACCTAGTCCTAACCCTAACCCTAGAACTAGCCTTAACCCTAACTCTAAGCCTGACTCTAACCCTAACACTATCCAGAGCCCTAGCACAAATCATAAACTTAACACTATCCCTAAAGCAAACCCTATCCCTAAACCTATCTCTAGACTTAACACTAGACCTAGCACTAGCTGTATCCCTAGCTGTAGGACTAACACTAACCCAAGTCCTAACCCTAGGCTAACCCTAGCTTTACTCTTAGGCGAGCCATATCATTCATTAGAATGAACTGTAAACCATTTGCTAACACTAACCAAAACCTTAACCCTAGCCATAACCATTATGCTAGCCAAAACCCTAACATGTTCCCAAAATCTTCCCTAGATCTAACCATCAACATAGAAATAGCCCTACACTGAGCCCTAAACCTAACCCTATCCTTAGACCAAACCCTAACCCTAACAGTACCACGAACACTAACAGTAACACTAAACCTGGCCCTAGACCTAGCCCTAACAAAAAACCTAACCCTAATCATAACCCAAATCCTATTCCTAGCCCTAACCCTAAACTTAAACCTAACCCTCGACATAACCTTAACACTAAACATAACCGTATCACTATCCCTATCAGAAAACCTAACCCTAAAACTAAGTCTTTCCCTAGCACAACCCTAAACTTACCCATTCACCAAAACTTGGTCATAGCCTGAAACCAAAACCTATAACTCACAGTAACCCTAAACCTACCCCTAATGCTAACACGCACCCTAAACCTACCCTAGTCCTTCTTGTACGTGAGTCATAGCCATAACCTTAACACTAATATTAACCACACCACTATTTGTATTGGAAACCCTAACCACTAACCTAATTCTAAACATAACCCTAGACCTACCCCAGACCTAACCCTAACTCTAGTCGTATCCTTAGGCCTAACACTAGCTCTAGCCTGAGCTCTAGCTATAAGACAACCATGAACCCTAAATTTTCACCTAACCCTACCATTCCCCTAACCTAATCCTAACATTTACCCCAGCCATAATCCTACCACAATACCTACCTCTAGAATTAGAACTAACCATAAACCTAGCCCTATCCCTAAACATAACCTTAGCCTTACTCCTAAACCTAACCCTAGTACTATCTCTTGTTCTAGTCCTAATTCTAAACCTAACACGAACACTAACCATAGCCCTAACACTAACCCTAGCCTAAATGCTAATCATACCACTAAACCTAACCCTACCCATATTTCTACCTTGAAACATAACCCTAAGCACAGCCCTACTGCAAAACCTATGCCTAAACCTAATCCTAGCCATAGCACTAATCCTAGTTCTGACTCTAAACCTAAACTTAAACTAGACATAAACTTAACCGTAAACATAACCCAAAATGTAATGGTAATCCTAGTGTTCCTGCAGCCCTAGCGCTAGACCAAAACCTAATTTTAACCATAACCATAACCATAACTCCATCACAAGTGGAAAGCCTAAAACCTAACTCTAGCCTAATCTAGCCATACATCTTACCCTAGCCCAAAATCTATCCCTACCCTAAACCTAACCCTAGTCCTAGCCTCAAACCTAACACTAACACTCACACTAAACCTAAGCCTATCCCTAATGCTACCCTAGCCATCAGCATAGACCTAGAGCTACCTCTCAACCTAAACCTAACCTTTACCCTAGCCCTAGCCCTAAACATAACCTAAACCTAATTCAAAACTAATTGTAGCCCTAGCCCAAACACTAAAACTAACCCTAACCCTAAAACTAACAATATCCCTAGGTCTAATCATATGCCTAGCACAAACCATTGCCCTAAACCTAAACTTAACCCTAATTGTAGCCCTATCCAAACCTTAACATTAACCCTAAACCTAACCCTAATCCTATCATAATCCTATACCCAACCCTAAGCCAAGCCCTACCACTAAACAAAACCCTAAACCTCCCTATAAGCCTACCTCTAAATTTTCCCCTAAACATAAGCCTAGCCCTAACTGTAACCGTAAACATAACCCAAAACCTAAAGCTAACCCTAGTTCTTGTCGTAATCCTAGTCCTGAACCTTAACCTAACCATAACACTAACCACAAAACTGTCCCTATCAAAAACCCTAAACCTATTATAAACCTAATCAAACCTAATCATAGCCCTACATCTTACACTAGCTCGAACCCTATCCCAAAACAGAACATAACCCTAAACTTAACCCTAGTCCTTAACCTAACACAAAAACACACAGTAACCCAAACCCTTACCATAATGCTAACCATGACCCTAACCCTACCCTATCTCTCATTCTAGCGCAAGTCCTATTCCTAATCGTAGCAGAAACCCTAAAAATAACCCTAAGCATAACCCTACCCTAAACCTAACACTAAACCTAACCCAGCACCAGCTCTAATTCTTATCAGAGCCAGAACATTAGCCCAACTCTAAACTGAAACCTACCCCTACCCCTAGCCATACCCATAAACCTAATCCTAACCTTAACCCTAAACCCTATTCATAGTGAAAACCCTATCCCTAGCTGTAAACCTAGCTATAGCCCCAGCCCTGAACCTAAACCTAACCCTAACTCTAAACCTAACCCTAGCCCTAAACCTAGTGGCGGACCTATCGTTAACGCTACACGTAGCCTTAGCCAAAACTTAACCCTATACGTAACCCGTGCCCTACCCATAAATTTAATCCTAACCCTAGCCCTAACCCTAACCCTAACCATGCCCCTAGACCTAACCCAAAACTTTACGCAAATCTACCCCTATACTGAATCCTAAACCTAAGGATAATCCTAAACCTAAACCTAACCCTACCACTAAAACTACTCTTAACTCTGCCCTAGACCTAACCCTAGACTTAGAACTAAACTTAACCCTAACTCTAAGCCTAACCCTAAAACTAACACTATCCCTACCACAAGTACGAAACCAAAACTTAACAGTAGCCCAAAACCTAACCCTAACCCTAAATCTATCCCTAGCCCTAACCCTATCCCTAACACTAGCTGGAGCACTAGCTGGAGCACTAACACAAATCCAAGTGTTAGCCTCAGACTAACCCTAGTTTTAGCCTTAGGCGAGCCATATCATTCATTGGAACTAACTGTAAACCTCATACTAACCCTAACCATAACCTTAACCCTAAACATAATCATTATGGTAGCCAAAGCCCTAACACGATACCTAAACCTATCCCTAGAACTAACCATCAACTCAGAAGTAGCCCTACCCCTAGCCCTAACACTAACCCTACCAGTAGCCCAAACCCTAATGCTAACCCTAACACTAACACTAAACCTAGCCTTAGCCCTAGCCCTAACACAAAACCTAAGCTTAACCATAACCCAAATCCGATCCCTAGCCCTAACTCTAACCTTAACCTAACCCTAGACATAACCCTAAACCTAACCTTAACCGTATCACTATCCCTATTGGAAACCCTAACCCTAAACCTAAGCCTATCCCTACCACAAACCTAAACCTAACCATAAACCAAAACTTGGTCATAGCTCGAACCCAAACAATAAAACTTACAGTAACCCTAAACCTAACCCTAATGCTAACGCACACCCTAACCCTACCCTAGCTCATTTTGTAGCCTGAGTCGTAGCCCTAGCCCTAACGCTAACACTAATGATAACCTCACCACAATTTTTAATGGAAACTGTAACCATAAACTTAATCCTAAACGTAAACCTAGACCTACCCCTAGCCGTAACCTTAACTCTAGTTACTTCCTTAGGTCTAACACAAGCTCTAGTCCAAGTTTCAGGTATAAGACCACCGCAAACCCTAAACTTTCACCTAACCCTATCCATTCCACTAACCTAACCCTAACCCTTACCCTAGCCATAATCCTAACAAAATGCCAAACTCTAGAACTAGAACTAAACCTAACCCTAGACTTAGACCTAATCCTAAAACTAGCATTAGTCCTAAAACTAACCCTAGTACTACCTCTAGTTCTAGCCCATATCCCAAACCTAACACTAACACTTACCGTAGCCCTAACACTAACCCTCGCCCAAATGCTAATCATACTACTAAACTTAAACCTAACCCTATTTCTAGCCTGAAACCTAACCTGAACCATAGGCCTACCACTAAATGTATGCCTAACCCTAATCCTAGCCATAACACAAATCCTTGCTCTAACCCTAAACCTATAACCATCCTAGGCATAAAACTTACCCTATACATAACCCAAAACCTAACATTACTACAAGCCCTTACTGTAGTCCTAGGCCTAGCCCAAATCCGTATCTTAATCATAACCATAAAACCATCACAAATGGAAACACTGAAACCTGACCCTAGCCTAATCCTATCCATACACCTCATCATAGTCCAAAAGCTAGCCCTACCCTAATCTTAACCCTAAAACTCACACTAATCCTAAGCCTATTCCTAATGCTACCCATCACCTTAACTCTAGCCTAGCAATCACCTTAGCTCTAGCTCTAACCCTAAACCTAGTCCTAATCCTAAACTTAAACCTAAGCTTTACCCTAGCCCTTGTACTAAACATAACCTAACCCTAACTCTATACTAATTCTATCCCTACCCCAAGCCCTAAAACTAGCACTAACCTTTAAACTAGTACTAAACCTGGTCTAATGATAACCCAGGCACTAACTTTTGACCTAACCCTGAACAAATCACTAATTTTAGCCCGATCTGGAACCTCAACCCTAACCCTACCCCTAAGCCTAATGTGAACCCTCTCCATAACTCTACCCTATCCCTCAACCTAGCGCTAGCCATAGCTGTAATCTTAGCAGAAACCGTAAAACTAACCCTAAGCATAAGCCTATATCTAGTCCTAACTGTAAACCTATCCCTAATACTAGCTCTAATACTTAACCTAGCACCAACATTAGCCAAAACACTAAACCAAAACCTAACCAAAGCCTGAGCCATACCCTTTAAGCTAACCCTCACCTTAACCCTAACCCTATCCCTAGTGCTAACCCTACCCCTAGTCTCTGACATAGCTATATCCCTAGCCATAACCCTAACTCTAATACTATCTCTAAACCTAACCCTAGCCCTAACTCTAGCTTAGGAACTATCGTAAACCCAAAATGTACACCTAGACCTAAACCTAACCTTATCCGTAACTGGTGTCTTACCCTGAATCTAACCCTTACCCTAGGCATAACCCTAACCGTAACTGTGACCCTAGACCTAAGCCAAAACTTACCGCAAATCTAGCCCTATCCTGAACCCTAAACCTAACGCTAATCCTAAACCTAACCCTAACCCTACCACTAAACCTAATCCTAACCCAAGCCCTAGTCGCAAACCTAACCCTACAACCAGCGTTACTCTAACTCTAAGCCTAACACCAAACCTCAAACTATCCCTAGCTTTAGCATGAACCCTAACATAATACAACCCCTAAACCTAATCCTAACACTAGACCTATTCTTAGCCCTAACCCTATCAAAGCCCTATACCTATCCCGAGCTGTAGCACATATACTAACCCAAGTCCTCGCCCTAGGCTAACCATAGCTCTAGCCTTAGGAAAGCCATATCATTCATTAGCCCTAACTGTAAACCTTATACTAACATGGACAGTAACCATAAACCTAACTGTAAACATTACGCTAGCCAAAACCCTAACATGACCCCTAAACGTATTCCTAAAACTAACCATCAACCTAGAAGTAGCCCTACACCTAGCCCTAACCCTAAACCTACCAGTAGCGCCAGCCCTACCCTAATCCTAACACTAACACTAAAGCTTGTCCTAGCCCTAGCCCTAACACAACACCTAACCCTAACCATAACCCAAATCCTAACCCTAGTCCTAACCCTAACCTTAAACCTAACCCTAGACATAACCCTAACCCTAACCTTAACCTATCACTCTCCCTATCAGAAACCCTAACCCTAAACCTAAGCCTATTTCTAGCACAAACCTAAACATACCCATAAACCAAAACTTGCTCGTAGCCTGAACCCTAACCCTAAAATGCACAGTGACCCTAAACATAACCCTAAGGCTAATGTGTGCACTAACCCTACTCTAGCCCTTCTCGTAGCCTGAGTCATAGCCCTAACCCTAACAATAATGTTAACCGCACCAAAATTTATATTGGAAACCTTAACCGTAAACCTAATTCTAAACATAACCCTATACCTACCATAGGCCCTAAACCTAACTCTAGTCGTGTCCTTAGCCATAACAGTAGCTCTAGCCTGAGTTCTAGCAAAAAGGCTACCCTGAACCCTAAACTTTCACCTAACCTTAACCATTCCCCAAACCTAACCCTAAACCTTACCCTAGCCATATCCTAGCCCAGTGCCTACCTCTAGAACTAGAACTGAACATAACCCTAGCCCTAGCCCTAAACCTAACTCTAGCCTTAGTCCTAAACCTAACCCTAGTACTACCTCTAGTTCTAGTCTTAATCCTAAACCTAATATGGACACTAACATTATCCCTAACACTAACCCTCGCACAAATGCTAATCATACCACTAAACCTAACCCTAACCCTAACCCTATTTCTATCCTGAAACCTAACCCTAACGATAGCCCTACCACTAAACCTATGCCCAAACCTAATCCTAGCCATAGCACTAATGTTAGCTCTAACCCTAAACCTAAACCAACCCTAGACCTATCCTTAACCATAAACATAACTCAAAACATAACTGTACTCCTAGTGCTTAATGCAGCTCTAGCCCTAGCCCAAACCCTAATCTTAACCATAACCATAACCATAACCATAACCATAACCATAACCATAACCATAACACTATCACACATGGAAACCCTAAAACTTAACTCTAGTCAAATCTAGCCATACACCTTACCCTAGTGCCGCAGCCCGCTGTGGCAGGGGGCCTCGTAAGTCAGGGTGAGGGATGTATTATTATTATTACTAATAATAATATTAACAGAGAGGTCCAAGACTCTGCTGGTCATGGCGAGTTTATTGAAAGAGCGCAAAGCTTTTAAGCACCGTGCCTCAGAAGCTACAAAGCGTATCCTTGAGATAAAAACCTACAAGTTCCCACGGGACAAGGTTCTCATTAGTGCATACTTTCTTTGCACCTGCGAAGAAGGGCTATGCCCTCCCCCTGTGCATGGGAACAACCAGATAATCAGCAGTTGGGAGGTAGTCTGGGCCCAGAACGGCCTTGAGGCTAGAAACCAGGTTTCCATACCACTCTCGCGGTGAGAAACCCTCTCCTTAACCCCTTATGGCCGCTGAGCCCCTACACCCTAGCCCAAAATCTAGCGTACCCTAATCCTAACCCTAATCCTAAAGTTAGTCTTAGCCCTAAACCTAACACTGACACTCACAATAATCCTAAACCTATGCCTAATGCTAACCATCATCCTAACTCTAGCCTAGCCATCACCCTACACCTAGCTCTATCCCTAAACCTAGTCCTAACCCTAACCCTAACCCTAAGATTTACCCTAGCCCTAGACCTAAACATAATCTAAACTTAACCCTAAACTAATTCTAGCCCTAGCCCAAAAATTAAAACTAACACTGACCCTAAAACTAACACTAAACCTAGGTCTAATCATAAACCTAGCACTAACCTTTCACCTAACGCTAAACTTAACCCTAATTTTAGGCCTATCCAAAACTTAACCTTAACCCCAACTCTAACCCTAAGGCTAACTATAACCTTACATTCAACCCTAACCTTAGCTGTACCCCTAAATATAACCCTAACCCTACATTTAAACCTACTTCTAAAACTTCCCCTAAACCTAACCCTACTTCTAGCCTGAAACCTAACTCTAACCATAGCCCTACCACTAAACCTATCCCTAAACCTAATCCTAGCCATAGCACTATTCCAGCTCTAATCATAAACCTAAATCCACCCTAGACCTTAACCTAACCATAAACCTATCCCAAAACCTAACGCTACTCCAAACTCTTACCATAGTCATAGCCCTAGCCAAATCCCTATCTTAACCATAACCATAACACTATCACTAGCAGAAATACTATAAACTGTCCCAAACCTAATTCAATCCATACACCTTACCCTAACACACAATCTAGCCCAACCCTAATCCTAAACCTACTCCTACACCTAAACCTAACCATAACACTCACACTAATCCTAAGATTATCCCTAATGCTAACCATCACACTAACTCTAGTCTAGCCATTACCCTAGCCATAGCTTTATCCCTAAACCTAGTCCTAAACCTAAACTTAACCCTAAGTTTTACCATAGCACTAGCCCTAAATATAACCTAAACCTAACCCTCAACAAATTCTCGCCCAAGCCCAAACCCTAAAAATAATTGTAACCCTAAAACTAACATTAAACCTAGGTCTAATCATAACCCTAGCACATACCCTAGCCATATCCCTAAACTTAACCCTGATTTTAAACCTATTTGTTACCTTAACTCTAACTGTAACCCTAACCCTAATGCTACCGTAACTCTAACCTCAACCTGAAACCTAGCCCACCACTAAACATAAACCTAGCCCTACCCCTACATCTAATCTTACCTCTAAACCTTCCCCTAAACCTAACTCTAGTGATAACTTTAACCGTAACCATAACCCAAAATCTAAAGCTAACCCTAGGCCTTACCATAGCCCTAGGCCTAACCCTTAACCTAACCATAACCATAACCGTAATACTCTCCCTATCAAAAACCCTAAACCTAACCCTCAACTTAACCCTAGCCCTACATTTTGTCCAAGCTCTAACCCTACCCCTAAACTAAATATAACCCTAAATCTAACCCTACACCTAAGCCTTAAACAAAATGTCACAGTAACCCTAAATCTAACCCTAATGCTAACCCTCACCCTAATACTACTCTATACCTCACTCTAGCAATAGCCCTATCCCTAATCCTAGCAGAAACCCTAACACTAACCCTAAGCTTAAAGCTAGCCCTAGCCCTAACCCTAAAGCTAACCCTAACACTAGCTTTCAAATTTACCCTAGCCCCAACATTAGCCCAAACCCTAAACCGAAACTGAACCATAGCCCGAGCCATACCCATCAACCAAACCCTAAACTTAACCCTAAACCTATCCCTAGTGTTAACACTATCCCTTCCATAGACATATCCATACACCTAGCCCTAACCCTAACCCTAGCCCTAAATCTAAACCTAACCTTAGACCTATCCCTAGCAGTGGACATATCGTAAACCCTAAACTTAGTCCTAGCCCAAAACCTAATACTATCCGTAATCCATCCCCTACCCCTAAAGCTAACCCTAACCCTAATATTAAACCTAACCCTTACCGTGACCCAAGACCTAACCAAAATTTTCCGCAAATCTAGCCCTATCCCAACCCTAAAACTAGTACTAATCCTAAAACTAACCCTAACCCTACAACTAACCCTAATCCTAACCCTAGCCCTAGAACTAGCCTTAAACATAACTCTAAGCCTAACCCTAAACCTAACACTATCCCTAGCCCTAGAATGAAGCCTAAACTTAACACTAGCCATAAACCTAACCCTAACCCTAACCCTATCAGTAGCCCTAACCCTAGCCATGGCCCTAGCCCTAGTGCTAGCTGTAGCACTAACACTAACCCAAGACCTAGCCCTAGGCCAACTCTAACTCTAACCTTAGGTGAGCCATATCATTCATTAGCTCTAACTGTAAACCTTATACTAACACTAACCATAAACAAAACCCTAAGGTAACCATTACACTAGACAAAACACTAACAATCACTAAAACAATCCCTAGAAGTAACCATAAACCTAGAGGTAGCCCTAAACCTAGCAGTAACACTAACTCTACCCATAGCCCAAAACCTAACCTTAACCCTAACCCTAACATAGCCCTAGCGCTAGCCGTAACAGAAAACCTAACCCTGAGACATAACCCTAACCCTAATCACAAATGTATAACAATCCCTATTAGAAACCCTAACCCTAAACCTAAGCCTATCCTTAGCACAAACCTAAACCTATCCATAAACCAAAACTTGGTCCTAGTCCAAACCCTAACCCTATAACTCACAGTAACTCTAAACCTAACCCTTATGCTAACATGTGCCCTAAACTTACCCGAGGCCTTTTCATAGCCCGAGCCAGAGCCCTAACCCTAATAATAATGTTAACCGCACCACTATCCCTACGAGAAACCCTAACTGTAAACATAATCCTAAGCATAACCCTAGACCTACCTCTACCTTTAATCCTAACTCTAGTCGTTTCTTTAGGCCTAACACTAGCTCTAGGCTTAGTTCTAGCCATAAGACTATGCCGAACTGAAAACTTTGACATAACCCTAACTATTTCCCTAACCTAACCCTAACACTTACCCTATCAATAATCCTAACCCAATGCCTAACTCTACAACTGGAACTAAGCATAACCCTAGCCCCTTCCCTAAACCTAACACTTGCCTTAGCCCTAAACCTAAACCTAGTCCTACCTCTAGTTCTAGTCCTAATCCTAAACCTAACACTAAAACTAACCTTAGCCCTAACACTCACCCTCGCCCAAATGCCAATCATACTACTAAACCTAACTCTAACACTAACCATAAGTCTAGTCTGAAAACTAACCATAACCATAGAGCTACTGCTAAACATATGCCTAACCCTAATCTTAGCCATAGCACTATTCCTAGTTCTAACCCTAAGCCTAAAACCACCCTAGACCTAATCCTAACCATAAATATAACCCAGAACCTACTGCTACCACTATACCTTACCGTAGCCTTACCCTACCCCAAAACCGAATGTTAAACATAACCATAAAACTATCAGATGTGGAAACCCTAAAACATAACCCTAGCCTAATCATAGCGATACACTTGCACTAGCCCAAAATCTAACCCTAACCTAATTCTAACCCTAATCCTAAATCTCATCCTAGCCCTAAACCTAACCCTTATACTCACACTAGTCTTAAGCCTACCCCTAATGCTAACCGTCACCCTAACTCTAGCCTAGCCATCACCCTAGCCTAGCTCTCTCCCTACACCTATTCCTAAGCCTAAACCTAATCCAAAGATTTACCATAGGCCTTGCCCTAACAATAATATAAACCTAACCCTAAACTAATTCTAGCCCTGCCCAAACCCTACAACTAACCCTAAATGTAAAACTAACACAAAACCTAGGTTTAATCATAACCCTAGCAAAAACCCTTGCCCCAACCCTAAACTTAAACCAAATTTTAGCCCTAACTGTAACCTTGACCTTTAACCTACCCTAACCCTAATGCTAAGGGTAACCCTAAACCCAACCCTAACACTAGCCCTACCCCTAAACATAAGCCTAACCCTAACCCTACCTCCAATCCTACATCTAAACCTTACCCAAAACCCAGCCCTAGACCTAACTATAACCATAACCATTACCCAAAACCTGAAGATAAACCTAGCCCTTGCCGTAGCCCTATCCCTATCCCTTAACCTAACCATAACCCTAACCCTAACACTGTCCCTACCAGAAAACCAAAACCTAACCCTCAACCTGACCCTAGCCCTACAACTTGCTATAGCTCTAACCCTATTCTTGAAATAAACATAACCCTAAACCTAACCCTAGTCCTAACCCTAACACTAAATCTCACAGTAACCTTAACCCTAACGCTAATGCTAACCCTCACCTAACCCTACCCTATCTCTCACCCTAGTGCAAACTCTATTCCTAATGCTAGCGGAAATCCAAACACTAACCCTAAGCATACCCTAGCCCTAGCTCTAATTCTAAACCTAACCCTAACACAAGCTCTAGTTCTTACCATTGCCCAACATTTGCCCAAACACTAAACTGAAACATAACCCGAGCCCGAGCATTACCCATAACCCAAACCCTAACCTTAACCCTAATCCTATTCCTAGTGCTAACTGTATCCCCAGCAGTAGACCTAGCTATAGCCCAAGTCCTAACCCTAATCCTAAACCTAACCCTAAACATAACACTAGCCTTAATCCCAGCGGTGGATCTATTGTTAACGCTAAAGGTAGCCCGAGCCCTAAACCTAATGCTATCCATAACCCATGCTCTACCCCTAAATCTGACCCTAAACTTAGCCCTAATCATAACCCTAACTGTGACCCTAGACCTAAGCCAAAACTTATCACAAAGCTAGACCTATACTGAACCCTAAACCTAATGCTAATCTTAAACCTAACCCTAACCCTACCACTAACCCTAATCTTAACTCTAGCTCTTGTCCTAAACCTAGCCCTAGAATTAGCCTTAACCATAACTCTAAGCCAAACCATAAACCTAACACTATCCCTAGCCCTAGCACGAAACCTAAATTTTAAACTAGCCCTAAACCTAAACCTAACACTAAACCTATTGCTTGTGCTCACCCTAGCCATAACCCTAGCCATAGCCCTAGCTGTAGCACTAACACTAACACAAGACTTAGCCCTAGGCTAACCCTGGCTCTAGCCTTAGGCAAGCCATTTCATTTATTAGCTCTAACTGTAAACCTTATACTAACACTGACCATAACCTTAAACCTAATCGTAACCATTATGATAACCTAAACCCTAACATGATCCCTAATCCTATCCCTAGAACTAATGATCAACCCAGATGTAGACATACACCTAGCCCTAACCCTAACCCCACCCATAGCCCAAACTCTAACCCTAACCCTAATACTAACACTAAACCTAGCCCTAGCCCTAACAAAAAACCAAAACCTACACATAACGCAAATTCTAACCCTAGCCATAACCCTAATCCTAAACCTAACCCTAGAAATAACCAAAACCCTAAACTTAACCATATCACCGTCCCTTTCAAAAACCTTAACCCTAAAATTAAGCCTATCCCTAGCACAACCCTAAACCTACCTATAAAATAAAACTTGGTCCTAGATTGACACCTGACCCTAGAAATAACAGTAACCATAAACCTTACCCTAATGCTAATGTTTGACCTACCACTACCCTGGACCTTCTCATAGGCCGAGCCACAGTCCAAATGCTAACACTAATGTTAACCCGACCACTATTTGTATTGGAAACACTAACAGTAAACCTATTCCTAAGCATAAACCTAGAACAACCACCAGCCCTATCCCTAAATCTATTCCTGTCCTTAGGCCTAACACTAGCTCTATCCTGAGCCCTAGCCTTAAGACTAAAACCCCTAAACTTTGATGTAATCCTAACCATTCCCCTAACCTAACTCTAATGCTTACCCTAGCCATAATCCTAACCCAATGTCTACCTCCAGAACTAGACCTAACCATAACCCTAGCCCTAGCCCTAAACCTAAACCAAGCCTTAGCAATAACCTAAACCTAGTCTTCCCTCTAGTTCTTGTCCTGCTCCCAAACCTAACACAAACACTTAACGTAGCCTTAACTCTAACCCTCGCCCAAATGCTAATAGTACCACTAAACCTAACTCTAACCCTGTTTCTAGCCTGAAACCTAAACCTAACCATAGCCCTACCACAAAACCTATGCCTAACCCTAACACTAGCCATAGCACTAATCCTAGCTCTAAACCTAAACCAAAACCCACCCTAGACCTAACCCTAACCATGAACATAACCGAAAACCTAACGCTACTCCTAGTCCTTACTGCAACCCTAGCCCTAGCCCTAACCCTAAGCTTAACCATAACCATAACACTATCACAAGCGGTAACCCTAAAACCTAACCCTAGCATAATCTAGCCATACACCTTACCCAAGCCAAAAATTTATCCCTACCCTAATCCTAATACTAATCATAAACCCAGTCCTAGGCCTAAACCTAACCCTAACACTCACACTAATCCAAAGCCTATCCCAAATGCTAACCATCACCCTAACTCTAGCCCAGCCATCACCCTAGCCGTAGCTCTATCCCTAAACCTAGTCCTAACCCAAAACCTAACCCTAAGCTTTACCCTAGCACTAGCCCTAAACATAAACTAAACCTAACCCTAAACTAATTCCACCCCAGCCCCAACCCTAAAACTAACCCTAAACCTAAAACTAAAATGAAACCTAGGTCTTATTACAATCATAGCAATTACCCTGGCCTTAAAACAAACCTTAACACTAATTTTATCCCTGTCTGTAACATTGTCCTTAACCCTAAACCTAACCCTAATGCTAACTGTAAACCTAAATCCAACTCTAACACTAGCCCTACCCATAAAAATAACACTAACCCTAACCCTGCCTCTAAACCTACCTCTAAACTTTACCCAAAACTCAACCCTAGCCATAAGTGTAACCATAACCATAACCCAAAACCTGAAGCTAAACTTAACCCTTACCGTAGCCCTAGTCCTGAACCTTAATCTAACCATAACCCTAACCATAACACTGACTCTATCACAAACTGTAAACCTAACCCTCAAACTCACCCTAGCCCTACACCTTTCACTAGCTATAACTGTACCCCTAAACTAAACATAACCCTAAATGTAACCCTAGTTCTAACACTAACACAAAACTTCACAGTTACAATTACTCTAAACGTTATGCTACCCTCACCCTACCTTACACTATTCTTCACCCTAGCGCTACCCCTATCCTTAATCCTAGCTGAAACCTTAACACTAACCCTAAGCATATCCTTAACCTTAGCCCTAACTCTAAACCTAACCCTAACACTAGCTCTAATCCTTACCCGAGCCCCAACATTAGCCCAAACACTAAAGAAAAACCTAACCCTAGACCAAGAAATACCCATAAACCTAACCCTAAACTTAACCCTAAACCTATCCCTAGTGCTAACCGTATCCCTAGCCATAGACCTAGGTATACCCCTAGTCCTAACCCCAACCCTAAACCTAACTCTAACCCTATCCCTAGCCTTAACCCTAGCGGTGGACCTATTGTTAACTCTAAATGTACCCCGAGCCCTAAACCTAACCCTATCCTTAACCCGTGCGCTACCCCTAAAACTAACACTAACCATGAACCTAGACCGAAGACAAAAGTTACCGCAAATCTAGCCCTTTCCCAAACCATAAACCTAATGCTAATCCTTAACCTAATCCTAACCCTAACATTATGACTAACCCTAATCCTAACCCTAGCCCTAGAACTAGCCGTAACCCTCACTCTAAGCATAACCCTAAAACTAACAATATCCCTAGCCCTAGCACAAACCCTAAACTCAACACTAGCCCTAAACCTAAATCTAAGCCTTAATCTATCGCTAACCCTAACCCTAGCCCTCATCCTAGCCCAGGCCATAGCTGTAGAACTAACACTACCCAAGTCCAAGCCCAAGGCTAACCCTAGCTCTAGCCTTAGGCGATCCATATCATTCATTAGCCCTAATTGTAAACCTTATACTAACACTAACCGTAACCTTAACCCTAAACATAACCATTACACTAGCAAAACCCCTAACATGATCCCTAAACCTATTCCTAGAAAAAATCATCAACCTAAAACTAGCCCTACCACTAGCCCGAACCCTAACCATAGCCATAGCCCAAACCCTAATCCTAACCCTAACACTAACACTAAACCTACCCCTAGCCCTAGCTCTAACACAAAACCTAACACTAACCATGAACCAAATTCTATCCCTAGCCCTACCCCAACCCTAAACCTAACCCTACACATAACCCTAACCCTAACCTTAACCAAATTACTATCCCTATCAGAATCCTAACTCTAAACCTAAGCCTATCCCTAGCACAACCCTATATGTACACATAAAAATAAAGTTGGTCATAGCCAGAACCCTAACCCTAAAACTCACAGTAATCCTAAACCTAACAGTAATGCTAATACATGCCCTAACCCTACCCTAGCCCTTCTCGCAGCCCGAGCCAAAGCCCTAACCCTAACACTAATGTTAACTGCACTACAATTTGTATTGGAAACCCTAAATGTAAACTAATCCTAAGCATAATTTTAGACCAACCCCTAGACCTAACCATAACTCTAGTCATGTCCTAAGGCCTAACACTAGCTCTAGCCTGAGCCCCAGCCACAAGACTACCCTGAACACTAAAATTTGACCTAACCCTAACCATTCCACTAACCTAACCCTTACCATTACCCTAGCCATAATCCTAACTCAATGCCTACCTCAAGAACTACAACTAAGCAGAAACCTAGCCCCAGACCTAACCCTAACCATAGCCCTAGTCCTAACCCAAGCCCTAGAACTAGCCTTAAACCTAACTCTAAGCCTAACTCTAAACCTAACACTATCCCGAGCCATAGCACGAACTCTAAATTTAACACTAGCCAGAAACCTAAACCTAACCCTAAACCTATCACAACAACTCACCCTAGCCCTAGCCCTAGCCCTAGCTGTAGCACTAACACTAACCCAACTCCTACCCTAGGCTAACCCTAGCTCTAGAATTAAGCGAGCGATATCATTCATTATCCCTAACTGTAAACCTTATACAAACACTAACTGTAACCTTAACCCTAAACGTAACATTACACTAGTCAAAACCCTAACGGGATCCCTAAACCTATCCGTATAAATAACTATCGAACTAGAAGTAGCTCTACCCATATACCAAACCCTAGCCTTAGCCCAAAACCTTACCCTAACCCTAACACTAACACTAACCCTAGCCCTAGCCATAGCCCTAGCACAAAACCTAACCCTAACCATAAACAAATTCCCATCCCTAGCCCTAAACCTAATGCAAAACCTAACCCTAAACATAACCCTAATTCTAATCTTAACCGTATCACTATCACTATCAGAAACCCGAACCCTAAACCTAAGCCAATCCCAGCTAGAACACTAAAGCTAACCATGAAGAAAACTTGGCCCTCGCCAGAACACTAACCCTAAAACTCACAGTAATTCTAAACGTGACCCTAATGCTATCACGTGCTGTAACCCTACCCAAGCCCTTATCGTAGCCCGAGCCTTAGCCCTAACCCCAACACTAATGTTATCCTCACTAGTATCCCTATTGGAAACTCGAACCATTAACCTAATCCTAAGCATGACTTTATTCCTACCCCTAGCCCTACCCCTAACTCTAATTGTGTCCTTAGGCCTAACACTAGCTCTAGCATGAGCCGTAGCTATAAGACAACTCCGAATCCTAAACTTTGATTGAACCCTAACCATTCCCCTAACCTAACCCTAATGCTTACCCTAGCAATAACCCTAACCCAATGCATACCTCTAGAAATGCAACTAACCAAAACAATAATCCTAGCCCTAAACCTAACCCTAGCCTTAGCCCAAAACCTAACCATAGTCCTATCTCTAGTTCTAGTCCTAATCCTAAACCTAACATGGACACTAACCTTATCCCTAACACTAACCCTCGCCAAATGCTAATCATACCACTAAACCTAACCCTAACCCTAACAATATTTCTATCCTGAAACCTAAACCTAACCATAGCCCGACTGCTAAACCAATGCCAAACGCTAATCCTAGCCATAGCACTAATCCTAACTCTAACCCTAAACCTGAATTCACCCTAGACCTAACCCAAACCATAAGCATAACCCAAACCTAACGCTACTCCTAGTCCTTAACATAGCCCTAGCCCTAGCCTGAACAATAACCATAACACTATCAGAAGTGGACACCCTAAAACCTAACCCTAGCCTAATCCTAACCATACACCGTACCCTAGCCAAAACTCAAGCCTTACCCTATTCCTAACCCTAATCCTAACCCTATTCCAAAACCTAACCTTTACCCTAACACTCACACTAATTCTTAATTTATAACAAATGCTTACCGTCACGCTAACTGTAGCCTACCCATGACCCTACCCCTTCCTCTGTCCCCAAACTAGTCCTAACATTAAACCTAACCCTAAACTCTACCACAGCCCTAGCCCTAAACTAACCTAAACCTAACCGTAACCTTATTCTAGTCCTAGCCAAAACCCTAAAAGTAACCCTAACCCTAAAACAAACAGGAAACCTAGATCTATTCATAACCCTAGCACTAATTCTAGTCTTAATTTTGCTTAACACTAATTTTAGCCCTATCTGCAACCTCAACCCTAACCCTAATGCTAACCATAATCCTAATCCAAACTCTAATCCTAGCCCTACCACTAAACGTAACCCTAACCCAAACCCTACCTCTAACCCTACCTCTAAACCTTCCCTTCAATCCAACCCTAGCCTAACTGTAACGGTAACCATAACGCAAACCTAAAGCTAACCCTAGCTGTTGCCGTAGCCCTAGCCCTAACCCTTAACCTAACCATAGCCCTAACCATAACACTGTCCCTATCAGAAACCCTAAACATAACACTCAACATAACCTTAGCCCTAAAACTTGCCCTAGCCCTAACCCTCTCCTAAAGTAAATATAATCCTAAACTTAACCCTAGTCCTAACGCTAAACCAAAACCTCACAGTAACCCTAACCTTAACCAAATCACTATCCCTATCAGAAACCCTAACCCTAAACCTAAGCCTATTCCTAGCACAACCCAAAATCTACCCACAAAACAAAACTTGGACATAGCCCGAACCCTAACCCTAAAACTCACAGTAATCCTAAACCTAACCCTAATGCTAATGTTTGCCCTGCCCTTACTTAGCACAACTCACAGTGCGAACTGAAGCCCTAACCCTAACTCTAATGTTAACCCAACCACTATTTGTATTGGAAACCCTAACCATAAACCTAATCTTAAACATGACCCAGGACCTACCCTCACCCCTAACTTTAACTCTAGTCGTGTCCTCAGGACTAACACCAGCTCTAGCCTCAGCCCTAGCCATAAGACTACCCGGAACCCTAAACTTTGACCTAACCCTAACCATTCCCCTAACCTAACCCTAACACTTACCCTAGACATAATCCTATCCCAATGCCTAACTGTAGAACTAGAACTAACCTAACCCTAGCCCTAGCCCTAAAAATAGACATAGCCTCAGCCCTAAACCTAACCCTAGTCCTACCTCTGGTTCTACTTTTAATCCTATACCTAACACTAACACTTACCGTAGCCCTAACACTAACCCTCGCCCAAACGCTAATCATACCACTAAAACTAACTGTAACACTAAATCTATTTCTAGCCTGAATCCTAACACTAACCATAGCCCTACCACAAAAGCTATGCCTAACCCTAAACCTAGCCATAGCGCTAAACCTAGCTGTGACCCTAAACCTAAACCCACCCTAGACCTAACACTAACCATAAATATAACCCAAAATCTAATGCTGCTTCTAGTCCTTACTGTAGCCCTACCCCTAGCTCAAACTCTAATCTTAACCATAACCATAACACTATCACAAGTAGAAACCCTAAAACCTAACCCTAGCCTAATCTAGCCATACAACTTACCCTAGCCCAATATCTAGCCCTACACTAATCCGAAACCTAATATTAAACCTAGTCCTAGCCCTAAACCTAACCCTATAACTCACACTAATCCTAAGAATATCCCTAATGCTAACCATCACCCTAACTCTAGCCTAGCCATCACACTAGACCTAGCTCTATCCCAAAATCCAGTCCTAAACCTAAATGTAACCCTAAGCTTTCTCCTACCCCAATCCATAAACATAACCTAAACCTAACCCTGAACTAACACTTGCCCTAGCCCAAACCTTAAAACTAACACTAAACTTAGGTCTAATCATAGCCCTAGCACTAACCCTTACCCTAACCCTAACCTTAAACTTAACCATACCACTATCCCTATTGGAAAACCTAACCCTAAACCTAAGCCTATCCCTAGCAAAACCCTAAACCTAACCATAAACCAAAACTTGATGTTAGCCCAAAACCTAAACCTAAAACTCTCAGTATCCCTAAATCTAACCCTAATGCTAATGTGTGACTTAACCCTACCCTAGCCCTTCTCATAGCCTGAGCCTTAGCCCTAACCCTTACACTAATGTTAAACACACCACTATCCTTATTGGAAACCCTAACTGTAAACCTAATCCTAAGTATAATCGGAGACCTACCCCCAACCCTAATCCTATATCTAGTCATTTTGTAGGCCTAACACTAGCTCTAGCCTTAGCCCTAGCCATAAGACTATCCCGAAATCTAAACTTTCACCTAACCCTTACCATTCCCCTAACTTAACCCTAACGCTTACCCTAACCATAATCCTAACCCAATGCCACCCTCTAGAAGTAAAACTAACCATAACCCGAGCCCTAGCCTTAAAAATAGCCCTAGCCTTAGCCTTAAACCTTACCATACTGCTACCAGTAGTTCTAGTACTAATCCTAAAACAAACACTAACACTAACCTTAGCCCTAACACTAACCCTCGCACAAACCCTAATCTTACCACTAAAGCTTACCCTAATCCTAACCCTATTTCTAGCCTGAAACCTAACCCTAACATAGCTCTACCACTAAACCTATGCCTAACCCTAATCCTAGCCATAGCACTAATCCCAGCTCATCTCTAAACATAAACCCACCCTAGAATTAACCCGAACCATAAACATTACCGAAAACCTAATGCTACTCCTAGCCCTTACCGTATCAATAGCCCAAGCTCAAAACCTAATCTTAACCATAACCATAAATCTATCACAAGCAAAAACCTAAATCCTAACCCTAGCCTAATCCTAGCCATAAACCTTACAATACCCAAATATCTAGCCCTACACTAATCCTAACACTAGTCCTAGCCCTTAACCTAACCCTAACACTCATACTAATACTAAGCCTATCCCTAATGCTAACCTTCACCCTAACTCTACCCTAGACATCAGCCAGATCTTGCGCTATCCCAAAACCTAGTCCTAACTCTAAACCTAACGCTAAGCTTTAACCTAGCCCTAGACCTAAAAATAAACTTAACCTAACCCTAAACGAATTCTAGCCCTATATCAAACCCTAAAACAAACCCTAACCCTAAACGTAACACTAAACCTAGATCTAATCATAAGCCTAGCACTAACACTTGCCCTAACCCTAAACGTAGCTCTAATTTTAGCCCTATCCATAACATTTAATCTAACCATAACCCTACCCGTAACACTGTCACTATCAGAAACCCTAAACCTACCCCTCAAGTAAAGCCTAGCCTTACACCTTGCCTTAGCTCTAACCCTATCCCTAAACTAAACACAACCCTAAACCTAACCCTGGTCCTAACCCTAAAATAAAACCTCAAGTAAACCCTAACCCTAACCCTAATGCTATCCCTCACCCTAACTCTACACTATCCCTACCCTAGAACTAGCCCTATCAGTAATACTAGAAGAAATCCTAACACTAACACTGAGCATAACCATAGCCCAAGCCTTAACCCTAAACCTAACCTTACAATAGCTCTAATCCTTACCCTAGACCCAACATTATTCCAAGCCCTAAACCAAAACCTAACCGTAGCCCAAGCCATATGGATAAACCTAACCCAAACCTTAACACCAACCCTATCCCTAGTGCTAACCCTATTTCTAGCCATAGAACTAGCTATAGCCTTAGCCCTTACTGTAACCCTAACCCTAATTTTAAATCTATCCCTAGACTTAACCCTAGGGTTGGACTTATCATTAACCCTTAATGCAGACCTAAATCGAACCCTATCCATAACCCATGCCCTTACCTTAAATCTAACCCTAACCCCAAAGCTAACACTAACCTAGGTCTAACCATAACCCTAGAACTAACACTTTCCCTAACCCTAAACTTAACTACAATTTTAGCCCTATCCGTAACCTTAAACCTAAACCAAACCCTAACCCTAATGCTAACCGTTACCCTAAACCCAACTCTAACCCTAGCAATACCACTAAATATAACCCTAATCCTAACCCTACCTATAATCCTGCATGTAAACCGTACCCTATAACCAACTCTAGGCCTAACTGTAACTGTAACCATATCCAAAAACCTAAAGCTAACCATAGTCTTTGCCATAGCCCTAGCCCTAACCCTTAATCTAACCATAACCTTTAGGTAACACTGTCCTTATCAGAATCCCTATACCTAACCCTCAACCTAACTCGAGCCCTATACCTTGCTCTAGCTCTAACCCTATCCCTAAACTAAACATAACCCTAAGCCGAACCCTAGTCCTAACCATTACACAAAACCTCACAGTAACTCTGACCCTAACCCTAATGCTAACACTCACCAAAATGATACCCTATTACTCACCCTACCACAAGCCCTATCCCTAATCCTAGCAGACACCCTAATGCTAAACCTAAGAATAACCATAGCCCTAGCCCTAACCCTAAAACTTAAACTAACACTAGCTCTAACCTTACACTAGCTCTAACATTAGCACAAACACTAAACTGAAACCAAAACCTAGCCCGAGCCATACCCATAAACCTAACACTAACCTTAACCATAACCATATCCCTAGTGCTAACCCTAACCCTAGCCCAAGCCATACCTGTAAACCTAATCTTAACCTTACCCTAACCCTGTCTCTAGTGCTAACCCTATCCCTAGCCATAGACCAAGATATAGCATTAGCCCTATCCCTAAAATTAAACCTAACTGTAAACCTAAAATCAGCCCTAACTCTAGTGATGGACCTAACGTTAACCCTAAATGTAGCCCTACCCTAAACTGAACCCTATCCATAACCCGTTTCCTACCACTAAATCTAACGAAAATCTTAGCCTTAACCCTAACCCTAACCGTGACCCAAGACCTAAGCCAAAACTTACTGCAAATCTAGCCATATCCCAAACCCTAAACATACCGCTAACACTAACCCTAACCCTAAACCTACCAGTAACCCTAAACCTAACCTTAGCCCTAGTCCTAACCCTAGCCCTAGAACTGGCCTTAACCGTAACTCTAAGTCTAACCCTAAACCTAACACTATCCCTAGACCTATCACGAACCATAAATTTAACACTAGCCCAAAAGCTAAGCCTAACCCTAAATTTATTCCTATCCCTAACCCTAGCTATAGTAGTTGCCCTACACCTAGCTGTAGTACTAACACTAACCAAAGACCTATCCCTAGGCTAACCCTATCTCTAGCTATAGGCGAGCCATATCATTTATTAGCCCTAACTGTAAACCTTATACTAACACTAACCCTAAATTAAACCTAAGTGTAACCATTACGCTAGCCAAAACCTTAAGACAATCCCTAAACCTATCCCTAGAACTAACCATAAACCTAGAAGTAGCCCTACCTCTAGCCCTAACCCTAATCCTAGCCATAGCCCAAACCCTAACCCTAACTCTAACACTAACATTAAACCTATCCCTAGCATTAACCCTAAACCTAAAATTAACCCTAGATATAACCTGACCACTAACCGCACCCATATCACTATCCATATGGGAAACCCCAACCCTAAACTGAAGCCTATCCCTAGCACAACCCTAAACCTAACCATAAAGCAAAACTTGGTCCTAGCCCGAACCCTAACGCTAATACTCACAGTAAACCTAAACCTAACCCTAATGCTAACACGCGTCCTAACCCTACACTAGTTCTTTTCATAGTCTGAGCCATAGCCCGAACCCTAACACTAATGTTAACCCCACCACTATCCTTATTGGAAAACCTAACTGTAAACCTAACACTAAGAAAACACCTAGACCTACGCCTTGCCCTAATCCTAACTCTAATCATGTCCTTAGGCCTAACACTAGCTCTAGCCTGACACTAGCTATAAGAATACACTGAACACTAAACTTTGACCTATCCCTAAACATTCTCCTAACCTAACCCTATCTCTTACCCTAGCAATAATCCTACCCAATGAATACCTCTAGAACTAGAACTTAACACAACCCTAGCTCTAGGGCTAAACCTAACCCTAGCCGTGCCCCTAAACCTAATCCTAGTCCTACCTCCAGTTCTAGTCCTAATCCTAAACCTACCAGTAACACTAAACCTGGCCCTAACACTAACCCTCGTTTATCATACACTTATCATACCACTTATCATACCACTTATCATACCACTAAACCTAATCCTAACCCTAACCCTATTTCTAGCCTGAAACCTAACCCTAACAATACCACTACTGCTAAAAGTATGCTGAACCCTAATCCTAGCCATAGCACTAATCCTAGCTCTAACACTAAACCTAAACTCACCCTAGACCTAACCCTAATCATAAGCATAACCCAAAACCTAACGCTACTCCTAGCCCTTACCAGAGCCATAGCCCAAGGCCAAATCGTAAGCTTAACCATAACCATAACACTATCACAAAAGGAAACCCAATACCTAACCCTAGACTAATCCTAGCCATACACCTTACCCTAGCCAAAAAACTAGCCCTACCCTAATCCTAACCCTAAACCAACCCTAGTTGTAGCTTAAACCTAACCCAAACACTCACACTAATCCTAAGCCATTCACTAACACTAATCGTCACCATAACTCTAGACTAGCCATCACCTTATTCCTAGCTCTTTCCTTATACCTGGTCCTAACCATAAACCTAACCCAAAGCTTTACCCTCGGCCTAGATTTAACATAACCTAAACTTAACATTAAACTAATTATAGCATGGGCCCAATTGCTAAAACTAAATCTAACACTAAACATAGGTCTAATCATAACCCTAGAAGTAATCCTAGTCCTAACCGTAAACTTAACCCTAATTTTACAAATATCTGTAACCTTAACCCTAAACCCAACCCTAACCCTAATGCTAACCGTAATCCTAAACCCAACCCTCACCCTAGTCCTAGCTCTAAACATAACCCTAACCTTAACACTACTACTTATCCTACCTCTAAACCTTACCCTAAAACCAACCATAGCCCTAACTGTAACCATAAACATAACCCAAAACTGAAAGCTAAACCTAGCACTTGCCATAGCCCTACCCTAACACTTAACCTAACCATAACCCTAACCCTAACACTGTCCCTATCAGAAACCCTAAACCTAACCCACAACCTAACTTAGCCCTACACCTTTCCCTAGCTGTAGTCTTACCTATAAACTAAAATTAATCCTAAACATAACCCTGGTCGTAACCCTAACACAAAACCTCATAGTAACACTAACACTAAACCTAATGCTAACCCTAACCCTAACCCTACCCAATCCCTCACACTAGTGCTGTCCCTATCCCTAATCCTAGCAGAAACGTAAACACTAACCCTAAGCATAACACTAGCCCTTGCCATAACCCTAAACCTAACAGCATCACTAGCTCTAATCCTTACCCTAGCCCCAACCTAAGCCCAAAACCTAATCTCTAACCTAACACTAGCCCAAGCCATACACATAAACCTAACCATAACCTAATCCCCAACTCTATATTTAACTCTATCCCTAACCCTAGCAGTGGACTATCGTTAACCCTAAACTTAGCCCTAACGCTAAACCTAACTGTATCCATACCCTGCGCCCTACCCTAAATCTAATTCTAATCATAGCCATAAACCTAATCCTACCCATAACCCTAGACCTAAGACAAAACATACTGCAAATCTAGCCTTAACCTGAACACTAAACCTAACGCTAATCCTACACCTACCCCTAAACCTACCATTAACCATAATCCTAACCCTAGCCCTAGTTCTAACACTAGCCCTAGAACTAGCCTTAACCCTAACTCTAAGCCTAACCCTAAACCTAACACTATCTCTAGCCATAGCACAAACCCTAAACTAAACACTAGCCCTAAACCTAACCGTAACCCCAACCCTATCGCTAACCTTAACAATAGCCATAGCCCTAGCACTAGCCCTAGCTGTAACACTAATGTCAACCCAAGCCCTAGCCCTAGGATAACCATAGCTCTAGCCTTAGGTGAGCCATGACATTTATTAGCCCTAAAAGTAAACCTTATAGGCCTAATTCATGGAGGAACGGAGCGGACAGACAACAGTATTGCAGCGTATTTGAACATAAGAATCCACAAAGCGCTAGCGGACACTGAAAATCCAGGGACCAAACGGTAAGAAGGAAATTTCAGGACTGAGGTCCTGTGGAGTGGCGTAGGGGGACCTGGGGTCAGTGAAGGCCCAGCGCTGGGCGCCTGGGGCCCTGCACCCAGAGCGGCACCCGGTTGACCACGGAAGTGGAGGGACGGCTGAAATCCTTGGGA